>JAJONR010003424.1:0-94968 GCA_029582245.1 Solanum etuberosum | reverse complement strand
AAAAAATAAATATGGAAGCCACGTATTTTAAAGAAAGAGGTACACTAAAGACATGAATAAATGACCCCCCCCCCCCCCCTAAAGGTCTCAATTCTTCCTTTTTATTAGCTCCACTATACATTAGATCTCTAACACCACCATTATATTTCTTTCTTTCCAAACAAACATTTCATCACTTTCTTCTTTTGCAGGCCAAAATTGCAGCACAATTAATAGTCTTCTAGTCTTGAGACATCAAAGAGTTACAAGTCTCCATCATGTAAGTTATTCAAAAAAACTTCTATTTGATTAAATGCTTTCGTTTAATTTCTTCTTGATCGATCTTCTATATTTAACGTGATAACTAGTTCTTTCGATTCAATAAAGCAAATTGAAGTCGGTTATTTGACTTTTTAGTACACGTTTATCTATCGCAACCCTTCTACTTTATTTGAGTTCTGAATGATCAATATGCTTGTGAATTAAACTCATTGATTATAGATTGAATTGGAAGTTAAGAAAAAATAATTAAGAACTTGAAGTAATGTCATAAATGAATTCTTGTTTTTGTCGTAGAGAGAAAGAAATAAATAAATTAAAATAGGGGACATAAAACTTTATAAGTAAATGTTTGCCTACCTTTGGCAACAGAACATAACATTATTCGTAACGTCAAACGTGGCCCTTGAAACCTGGCAGCTACAAGACATGATCGATGACCACCTCATTTTTCTTCTAGTTCCATCCATCGATTCTCCTTCCTTTAAATCTTATCTATTTGACAGATTGTAATGTAAATCACTAGATAATTATTCGACTGAATCACTTCTTAATCAGAGGTTTTGAGTCTCGAGAATGAAATTTTTTTTGATAGAATAGTTTTACACGTTTAGCAGATTTACCGCACGTGAGTATATGCGAGTGTTGAAAGGAAAAAACAAAAGATTTTAAGTTATATATATATGGTCGATGTAAATAATTTTTTACATTATCAATGATCCTAAATGAGGTCATTTGTTATCAGCAGGCCTAAACTAGAGTGGAAAAAACTAGTTTATGTATGTACTATAAATGAACTTATGTAAAATTAATGAGATAAAAGGGATAAGGGGGAATCTGTTGACTTGAGCCAAGTATCCCTCCGTTCAACGTCTACTATACTAATTTGGGATTTCTAATAATACTTATCTACTTTATGAAATTAATGGATAATTTTTACACTTAGTTCATAATTTACTCTTATCATTAATTATAGTCATTTCTCTATTATATTTTTTAAAACATTGTATTTATTATATTAAAAGAGTGATATAGTAAAATTACCCTTCTATTTATAATCTGTTAAGAAGTGTGCAAAATCAAAGTATTGTTGGCCAAATGAGTAATAAACGGGAATTTATGCTCACAGCTTAATCATATGATTGTCTTTTGATGAAAATTTTATTAGGGAATTAATTAGCCTATCCTCGTGTTAAATGGCCTAATCTAATCCGATGACGTGCTGGGTTTAATAGGAATATTTCTAATTTTGTCTGCTCTTAATTATTTAAACAAGGAATTAAGCATAGTTTATTAGCCATGTTAATTATGGCAAGTTGACAACGGCTGATATCATCATTACGAAGCTTTCAGCTAACACCTAATTTTGATTTTCATAATGGCTTATTAAAATAGCTTCTACTAAAATTACTCTAATGAGATTGGTCTTCTTTCCCCTTTTAAAAAAGTCTAATCTAATGCGACATTGTTGAGGACGGTGACTCATTATTCAACTTTATGAAAAATATTTGAATTTAATTTTACTCTTATTATAATGCATAGACTTTTCACATTATCACATATAATAATATAACAATAACAGGCTCAACAAAATTTCGAATTTTCTCTTTTATCACAATTTCTGTTAAAGGCTACAATTACACCTTCAATGTAACAGGACCAGTAACACTACGTAACAAACAGACTAACAGTCTCTTTCATTTTCACTTGCAGAGCGATGAGTGGGTCTATTCACGCGCCGCCAGAGTTCGACTCCGGCAACGGCGATTCAGTAGCCTCCACGCCTCGCTCGGAGCACCACCACCACATGTATGATGACACCACCGCTACACAGCCACGTGCCCGTTTCATGTGCAGCTTCGGTGGCAAAATTATGCTCAGGCCACACGACAATCAACTCCGTTACGTCGGCGGCGATACTCGAATTGTTGCGGTGAACCGCCACACTACCTTCGCAGCTGTCCTCGGAAAACTCTCCAAACTCGTCGGATATCCAAACATTAACATCAAGTACCAGCTCCCTAACGAGGAACTGGACGCTTTGATAACCGTCACAACCGATGAAGATTTGGAGAATATGATGGAAGAGTACGATCGGCTCACGCAGAATCAGAAATCGGCTCGGCTTCGTCTCTTCCTTTTCCCTAACGATTCTGGTTCCAGAGCCAGCACTATCAGCTCCATCCTCGACGGCTCATCTAAGCGAGAGCAATGGTTTGTTGACGCTCTCAATGGTGGCGCCGGTTCGGGTCTGGAGCGTGGGCGATCCGAAGTATCGTCTATTGTTTCTGAAGTTCCGGATTACTTGTTCGGGCTGGACAATTCCGATGATCAGCCCCGCGAATCAAAATTCGTGAAGAACAAGATCCTTTCGGAGCCGGGTTCACCTGCACCACCCATTGTTTCTTCCCCGTATTGCTCTATATCATCATCATCATCAATGACAGTGATGCCGGATCTTCCACCTGTTAAAACAAAGCTCGATAAGCCAAACATGACAACTGAATCCAGGGAAACGCCGGTTGCGAGTGCGACTGAGACCGGCGAAAAGACGGTTCAACAGCAACAACTGAGTTATCCAAGTAGTCCACTATGGCATTACCAAGCACCACCGGTGCAAACCATACCCGTTTACTATGTCCCGGGTCCGGTTCATCCCGGAAATATCCCGGTTCCATTACGGGGTCCATATATTCATCCTTTTCCAGTTCCTCCGAATCAATTACCCGTCGGGTATCCACCCGTTTCAAGTATGGGCCAAGTATACAGTGGATTGAGGCCCGTAATGAGTGTTGACCCGAATGAATTTTCTGCTACTGCAAGGGTTGTTACCGAAGGAATGAATTACTATGCAGTTAGGAATTCAGGAGTTGTTCCGGGTTATGGAGGTCCAGTTAGTGAAGAAATCCAGGGACCCGGCGGTGATGGAAAATCGGGTCGGGTCTCCCAATAATTAAAGGTTTGATTGAGAAGCATATTTGGTGCGCTACTTTTTGTGTTAAGCATATTGTTTTAATTTGAAGCAAAGTTTTGTGAATGGTAAATAAGTTGTAGTAATTGATAATCCATCCTCCAATTTTAATATGTGAGTATTTCATTAGTAAAAAGCATTTAAGCAAAGAACTTCTCAATGTTTAATGTTTAGAAGGTTTGGTATGATTTTTGTGAAGTGATTTCTCTAAATAGTCATTTGCAATGATCTTTTGAAATTAGAATAGACGTAAAGCTAGTTAGGTTATGATGGGTGGAGAAAAAGAATACGGTCGAGAGAAATCATTTACATGTTTTAACTTTCCTTCGGACAAATTTAAGGAGCGGAGCAACTTTATGGTCACACTCATGTTTTGTGGATAACAATAAGCTTACAGTAGAGTGAAAATTGATTAGCACCAGTAAAGGAGTAATCTTGGATAATCTATTTTAATACTTATCTTTTCATTGAGACGCAATTTCTGCATTTTGAGTAAGCCATCAAAGACTTGCAAGTAAAAGAAGTCAGAAGTCAAAGTATAAAAGCTTTAAGGGTCAATCATTGATCATATTTTTCCACATAAAACCACTAACCTGAATAGATTGAATAACCTGAGTAAATTGTGTGCCACAGAAGCATTGCAAAGCAGATGTAAGCGCAGTGTTTTACTGGTGTGCTTTGGTGTAACCGGGGGGCGGAACTAGAGGTGTCAAATGGGCGGGTTGGATTGAAATTGAAGATATTAAAATGGGTTGAAATAGAAATCGGGTTGGGTCTTGACCCGCCCAAGTTTACTTTGGGCTCAAAAACGAGTTGGGTCTTGACCCGCCCAATTTGACCTGCTTAATCTCAATAATTTTAACATAGTGATATTTAACTTTAATAATCACAATTTGAATTTCAACTCAAGATTATTATTTTTAAAAGTAACAAATGGATAGATATATCCTAAAAGATATGAAATAGATAATAATTCATACCTTCAATATAGGAACATATCGTAATAAAAAGTTTTAAAACGGATTGAAATTGGAGATTGAATTGGGCTCAATTGAGGATTCTCTTAAAATGGGTTAGGCTTGAATGGGTTGAGATTGAACCCAATTCAAATTATCTTGAGCCCAACCCTTAAAATTCTGGACAGGTTACCTATGTTTGGGTTCATTTTTGACACCCCTAGGCCCTAGCTGGAACCAAAGAAAGACTGTACCCGGCTTCCCTTCCTCTCATCAGACAGCTATCTCGAGCTCATTGAACACTAACCTTCTTTTTTTCTTTTCTAATCGACGGAACTTTATTCATTATGTTTTGTAATTCCGATACCATGGTCATATCACGGCCCAACATTCAGCTATGAGGATGCCCCATCCATTACTGAAAGCCCATAAGAATAGCCCAAACGTAATTGGTAGACCATGGATTATTAAGCAGGCCATTCGCGCTAATGCCCCTATTTTGGATGATATTTAATTTTTGCACTTTAACATTTTAAATAACAAAATAATGATTGAAAATATTTATGACAACGAAAAAACAAAAAAACAAAAAATCGAATAACTTATGTTGTCAGTTTAGAACCAACAAGTTATTCTTTCGTAGTTCCTACAAAACTTATGCCGATAGAGGTATAAGTTTAATTTCAAAATCCACAATTTCATAAAAGACATACCATATTTCTGCATAATTTATGCCAAACAAGAAAAAAGTAATCTAAACTTATGTAGGATAAGACCAAAAAAAATTAGATATGCTACACAATTGATTCATAGTTGCTGCTTGCTGGAGTGGTTGACTGCTTGTTGGTTTTGGAGTCGTGCCTTAGGGCCAGTAGCTCGAATTGCTGCTTAATTTACTGATTCTTTATTTTTAATTTTTCCACTTTTCTCATTATTTATTATTCTTATATTATCTGTCTTCAATTAATAATTCAGTAAGGAAATATTTTAAATTTTTCTCTTTACTTGCAAATCATTTAGTTTTATCTGATATATCTTTATTTATTATGCCCACCTTTAATATTTTGAATCACATCACTATCAGAGATAGATTGTTGAATCAATATAATTCTGAAAACAAATTGAGACCAAGACATTAAGGTCAGCCAAAAATATATAAAAATAATAAAGGAGAAAGCAAAAGTTGTATTGGCAGAAAAAAAATGGGAATATAAGAGGACTTTATGCTTTCTTGTCAATCAACAAAAGAGAAGGAGCGAATCATATTCGGAAGAAGACATGATAACCATAACAACAAAGATACAAAGTAGCGTTTGGATATGTGATACGATGGTTAGGGTTTTGCCTGATTTTCTTACCTTACTTTAAATTTATTTTTTTCTAAAAGAAAAGATAAAATATTACCATAAATGTCTTTACTTTTTATGAAAAGAAAATATATTTTTCTTTCATATTTGGTTTATCCTTTCCTCAGAGAGAAAGTCTGGAATCCTATAAGTTGAAGATTCCTATTCTCATGACAATGAACAATAATAGCATCCACAATGTAGTTATTTAGAGAGTCTTGTTTATGGAAGATTTTCTTCTAAACATCTTTATGTTTTTCAATATTAGTTTTATAATAGGTAGGTCGTTTGACCAAACTATATTAATAATATGTTTTTAGCATGTTTTTATTTGTCGTCTAATTTATCAGCATATGATTTACAATTGTAAGCTTCCGCATGATGCCCTAATCACTTTCGAACCCAACAATGATATCATAATTTTAAATTAGTGTTTGAATATGTGATATCAAATAATCTTTATGAAACTTTTGTATAATAATTTAACACTATGATTATGTGATGATTGCGTAGTAATGAAATCTATTTCAGTAATTAGTCATGCATCAATTTTATCAATAACTAATATTGATGCCGGTAGATTACTCTAATTAGTAAAATTAGTGTGTTAAAATGAGAATCTTGCCTTAATAAGCATGGTTACTTATGCCTAAGAATGTTTCCTCAATGGTTTTGGAGTTTAAAGCAAAGCGAATTTAAGAATATTATCATCGAGAGTTGTGATAGAATGAATAAGATTTCTTTACCTTAATCAGAAAGGTCCCGCATTTGAGTCTTGCATCTCATATATTTATATTTTTGGGGAAAGAAATAGAACTTATCTCTTTAATGGACCTTAGACGTACAACACAAATTTGAATTAATCAGATCTTAGAACAACTATTTTATGCAACTCAATTTCAAATAACGAGTATCAAACAATAAAGGGAACCAACAAAATAGTACTACCTCCGTCCACTTTTAATTGTCATAGTTTTTTTTAAAAAGTCAAACGATAATAACTTTGACTAATATTTTATGATGTATTTTTTCATCATTTTGATATGCAAAAAATTAGAATTTATAGTACTTTTCATATAGTTTTTGAATATCTAATTTTTTTGTTTAAAATATCGAATTAATGTAATCTAATTTAATTTTGAAAATTAGTCAAATTAACTTTCGAAAAGTATAACATGACAATTAAAAGTGAATAATAAATAACGTGGAATTGAATAGTACTGTAATTCTTAGATGGAATTAGAATAAAATAGATTAACCGAATATATTCACCCTGTCATGACAAAGAAAGAGCAACCATATTCTTTGGATTATATTATTACTCCAATTACACACTCGAGAAGCCGACATTTACTTCGAAGTTAACAGCTGGCCCTGCTTGGCTTCTTGTGTATTCAAACGAATTAGTAACAGATTCAGGAATTTTACTATACTGGATTCTATTAAATCTTACCAAATATTATGAATCAGCTATATTATAATAATATTGAAAATTCTAGTCCATATAAATAGCTTTTTGATGCTTATAAAAAGGTGGTGGGATCAACCTGTCTGCCCTCTCTGAATATATTTGCCAATGCTGCCTTCTCTGAATATGTTTTCTAAGTTTATGACTAACTGTTCTGAAGATTGAAATGAGTACAAGCATATTAATGGTATTCACATGTGTCACACTGATATATATAAATATACTCTCAAATAGGAGTAAAATTGTTTCTGTTGTTATATTATATGTTTGGTTATGGTTGTTCAATCTGGTATAGATGTTCCAAGAAAATGGGGCCTGTACTCCATCCAAGAATCATGTGAATGTCCTTATTGTTTCTTCTGCAACGTGTGGAAAACATACATCAAATATAGTTATGTCATGGGCCATGACAATCAATACCTAGCTTGAATCAGCCCATCTGGTAAAACAATTCTCCTATGTCTTCGCATCGTTCAATGAAGTTTATTTTGATGATCGTGAATTTCACCTCGAGAGTCGAGCCAACCCTTAATGGTTACGCCCTTTCACCCTTCTCCACTTAATTACCAGTTATGGTTCATTTGGTGTACGGACTAAATTTAGATTCGTATCGAACAGTTCCATATTGGGGGATAAAATGTTTCCTAATAAAGACAATTGTATTCAGAGGGATTCGAACCTAAGATCTCCGATTAAGGATGAAAAAGTAGTTAATACTATACCACAACTCTTGTTGGTCACCTATACGACTTGCCCAGATATAAAATTAAAATAGAAAGAATTTCCTCATTTACCTCCAGAGGCGGAGCTAGCTGGGAGTTTGTGAGTTTGGACGAACCCACTAGCTTTTCCGTAGATCCTGTATTTATATTGGAAAATTTAATAAATACATATGAAATTTATTGACAACTCAGTGGAAATGTTTTCACACTTGTGGGTTCGAACTCCATAATCAACAGAAAAAAATTCTGAAAGCTCTGGAAAAAGAGATCGATGAGGCTTAGTGCAGAAAGGCATCAGTAAGTGAGGAGGGAACAGAGGCACAGAGCATTAAATTGATTGAGTCCAAATATAAAAACATTAGTATGTATTTTTATGTTAAAGTAAAAGGAAGATGATGAAGGATAGTGTCGTTGCTCCTTAAAGACTGAAAGAAATAGGGAGGCAACGACAAGTACGTACACTGTACACATATTGTACTCCATTACTCCTATTACCACTACTTTAATTTCTCCTTCTGTAATGCACTTACCTACAATTCTAAATTTCAGAGATAAGATGCATTCAAAATGTGAGACTCTGTTTCTTTTCTTTCTTCATACTTCATATCCTTATTAATCTTTACAAAATTATTTTTCTACCTAAGGACCACACCTTCCAATTCTTCTTTCATTCACTCGTTTTTCTTTCTCATTTTTGAGATATTTATCGTCACAATGTAAATTTACAATGGACAAACCTCCCTTTCGAAGCTACTCCGTACGTCCAACAATATTTGTCCACTATACTAAAAATAGATGTCCAACAATACTTGTTCACTTTATGAAATTCATGAATAGTTTTACACTTAGTTCCTAATTTACTCTCATCATTAATTATAGTTATTTCCCTATTACATTTTTCAAGATATTGTATTTATTATATTCAAAGGATGATATAATAAAATTACCCTTCTATTTATAGTTTCTTAAAAGATGTGCCAGGACAACTATTGTTGGACAGAGGAAAGTAACTTTTAAGTTTAAGTTTGAGTTAGACTCAAGTCCAACATATACTTCTACTTGAATGGGTTTGCCTTCATATAAAGTCATGTCCAAATATTATTATACTTTCCGTTTGACTCTCATAAAATGATTCTATCACGAGTTTAACAAACATTATAGTAAATTTTACGTATTTTTAATTTAAGATTACAAGATTTAAAATCTTTTTTTAATTTTTAAGTTCCATTTAAAGTCGAAACCAAATGAATTGAAATGGAGGGAGAGTAATAGATTCTCATATAAGGTTAAGGTTTGTTGATGTGCAAAACTCAATGTTGAAACTCAATTGTCGCATAAGTAAATTTATGGCAAAGTTATGTATTGAAAACTGTGGTGATTCAAAAAGAAGTACCAAAGGACTAATGGACAGTAATAATTTTAACAAATTTGATCACGTGATAATGTTTTTAGAAATATGACCATATAACAACTGTAAATTCTTCAAGATGAAACTTTAAAATGATTTTACGTGCCTAACTTATATTAATATCGTGCCAACAATGTGTACACTTGGGAAATTACCGACATCTTTAACAGATATAAAGGATTACAGCTCTTTAGACAAAAGTAGATCTTAACTCATCTAACAACCAAGGCACCAACTTCATCATAAAATGAGTTCTAAATAAAGATTTAAACAATAACTTCCTCTATAATGGGCATTAAATTCTTCAATATATTTAATTTGTTGTTTCCATCTAAATACGACCCAACTAGATATTCTATATCTATCCTTCTTTTCCCTCCAAAAGTTACAATTACAAGTTATTTTCCTATAGTACCCAAAAAAATTGTAAGATTCTCTATAATATAACATGCTACAATTTATCAATAACATCATTATTTCAATCTAAGTCCTCTAAATAAGCGAAATAAACTCCATAAAAGAATTACTTAATATATAAGAATAACTTATGAACTCGACTAGCTAAATTCATGAGCTAACAACTAGTAATGTTCAATTTTCAGAGTTCGGAGCCAAAATGACAAGAAAATTAGCCAAAAATTCCTAAAGAGCAACAAAATTGAGTTGGAGAACCAAAAGAGCAACATTTAGACGGCTTAATAGACGCCCTGTAAATTAGGGGAAAAAGGAGCAAGGCGCGAAGTTCTATACGCCTTACAAGGTGCACGGCTGTCAATGTCTTGCAAGGCACAAGGGCCCTGCTCCTTTTCCCCCTAATTTACACGGTCCAGTCTAAATGTTGTCCTTTTGGTTCTCGACTCAATTTTGTTGTCCTTTTGGAATTTTTGGCTAATGTTCTTGCCCTTTTGGCTCCGGACTCCAATTTTCACCCAACTTCGACTTGTACTATGTACAGCAACAATTGTACCTAACTTTTTTGTAAAATGGGTACCTTATAGCTCCGTGGGAGCCTCTATATATATGAAGATTGGGAATGTGCTTACTAACATTTTTCTTCATTTATTTTTTTTCTCAGAAAGCAAAGTGCTCTGTTTTCATACATTCTGACTGAACAAAATTCAACAAGTCCAGTCGCTCTCACTTTCGCCTTTCACTTTATTGCCGCTTGATTCATACCAGTAGTACTATACTTCAACTGAATAACAAAAGGTAAAATGGAATTCGATCTACAGATACCATTAACGGGATTCGAAGAATACCATTTCGACGCCGTTTCAGCTCTCTTTGCCAACGAGTCCGATCACATGCCGTCGTTTCTTGACTTCAAATCCACCGATGTTCGCTTTTCCCTTCGCCGCCATTCTGTTTTCCTTATTTCTCAAGTAAACACTCTTCATAATTTTGTACTGCTTTCGTCCTACTCAGTTTTACATTTTCAGAGTTAAATTGAACTATGTTAACTTTTCTAAAAATGAAAATTATATCAATAGTATAGTAATTTTGCAATTAATTGTACGTCTCATTGGTTGTGATTTTTGCAGGTACAAAGTTCTTACAAATTTGATGGCTATATTGCATACCTCGCCGTCAATTACATTGATCGTTTTCTCTCCAAACAAGCTGTTCTGGTAAACGGATTTCATTTCATTCTCATAGAAGTGTAATGAAATTGTTGAAAATCTGCTGAGAATTGTATGAAACTTACTTCAGGAGAATAAGCCATGGATTGTACGGATTCTCGTCATTGTTAGCCTTTCTCTTGCCGCAAAAATGAGGAACGTCGATTTATCACTGTCCGATATTCAGGTAAACTGTGAGTCTATATTGTACAGTATTCAACATTGCTAAAATTTCGATTCAATACGACTTAGTTTGAAAACTGTAACAGAGAGATGTAGGTTTAAATTTTGACGCTCAATCGATTCACCGCATGGAATCGCTGATTCTCGATACTCTCAAGTGGAGACTAAGATCCATCACGCCTTTCTCGTTTCTGCATTTCTTCAACTCGTTTTTAAAACTCGGCGACTCGTCTCTGACTCAGTCTCTTAAACAACGAGCTTCAGATATCATCTTCAGTACTCAATACGGTATTGTTAATTTTCTACTAGTTTCAAAATTATGTTATTAGTTAGGTAATAAATGCTGTCTTAACCATTGATTCATGCCCGGCATGTTTACAATTTACTGCAGAAATTAAGCTTTTTGAGTACAAACCGTCAATAATAGCAGCATCGGCGCTTCTGTGTGCAGCTGAGGAGTTGATTCCCTTGCAATTTTCTTCTTGCTTAGCTGCAATTTCAGAAAGCCAATACTCAAATAAAGTAAGTCTTCTTTAAATAAATAAAATGTGCTTCCTTCTTCCTTGTTCTGTTTTATATGATACATTTACTATAATTGGATTGGAGAGTCAACTAATTCTTTTTTGACTGGCTTTTCCTAATATTCCAAATACTTTATAGTAGTACATTAATTTAGGTGTAATTTCTAAAAATCGTTATTCTAAACAATTAAGAACAAAAACTACTACTACCATTATTTTTCTTATATTATAAGTACAGTTTTTTCTCCATTTGTCATTTTTGATAGTAGTACTTTCTACTTTTATTTGCAATTCTAACTGAGGAATTATACTCAATGTTAGGAGGAACTTATGAATGCTTTGGCTGTAAAACGGGAAATGCTGATAGAAGGGAGGGAGTATTGTAGTATGTCGACGCCAAAAAGTGTTCTGAAGTGTGAACGTACAAGCTCTCAATGCGAGACTCACACAAATCAGGATAGGGACAACATAAAAAAGCGGAGATTGAGCGATTTAAGGGATGATCAAACGTTCCAGATTTCTCAGGTTCAGTGGTGCTAAGATAGTAAGACAGTGTACCGGCGTCCCTATTTTGTTGTCTCGTGCATAGCAATTTTGTTCGAGTGGGAACAGATACGTGGAGGACCTTTGAATGAATTGAACTCTAAACTAAAGCAGAGCAGTGTAGAATTGCAACGAATTAGATGCACAATCTCTATAGGTTCCACTATTCGCATAATTGTGTAGAGAAAATTCGCTCATTGTACTTTTATGTTATAGACTATTCAAAGAATCTTTGTTCTTTGGTACTGGAGGGGGGTGAACAAAGATAAGGGAGTACTGTGAAGCTGAATATTTACGTAAGTTTGTAGTTTTATGTGCAGAGTCAGTGCCAGTAGAAAAAGAAAAAAAAAGCGGAAAAAGAGAAGCTTACTGTATTTCGCTTTGCCACTTTCCAGTGGGGCTAAGAGTGATGAATAATAAGGTTCGAGTGGGGCTTAGAGAGAGGAAACGTTATTATTATGCAGATTTCAGCAAGGTGTTTGAATTTTGGGCAAAAGACATGTTGTCATTAACTTCTTTGAAAGCAACACTACGAGATTGTTCTTTTTTTTTCTCTCTATAGAGGATGGAGTAAATTATTGGTGTTCTATAGCATAATTCCTTTTCTTCTCCCTCCTGGAGGCGCAGATGTCATGCAACAACCACTTTCTCTAGTCCAATCTTGAAGTACGTTCGTTATTTACTAACGGACTTCAGTAGAAATGTCGGTCTTTGTTTCAACTGTTCCAGCAGTTTTTGTTTCTTAATCGCTGTAATTTGCAATCACTCTTCAGATACAGTAAAAGTTGTGAAGTCACAAAATTATGCATGCCTATGGGTCAACACCTAAGAGCCCCAACCCAAATGATTCACATCCACAGTAACATAACGTTGCCTTTACAGAGGTTACAAAATCATTATCTACACTTAAAGAGAGGTCCCAGGGCATCTTATTTTCTGAAATTCATAATCAACCATTTCTAAACCTGTCTGTAATTCTGCATATCGCTACTCTTTCAGCTTTGCTGTCCCTCTGTTACACATGACTTACAACAAGACCAATACAAAAGATGACACCCTCAGCTACCAGGCACTGGTAAAAGCTTAAAGGATTGTAGGTACTTGGGGCTCTTTCCCTAAGGCGTTATTTTGTACCACTCGGATATCTAAAATAAGTCACTATATGATAAGTGCAATTAAGGGCTCTACATATGACATAGTGCTAAATATCAATTGGATTTGCCAGTCTTCCACATTGAACCTTTCCTGTGATAAGGGCTACCTTTTATGCCTTGAACCAACACTGATTTGGGAAATTCTAGATTGGAAAGCAGCACTACCACAGAGAGCTCACCAGTTGAATTCTTCAGGACATCCAGCAAAACGGAGAGATTCTACTTGAAGTTTACTGGAATCTTCACTCTTTAAACTTCCAAATATTGGAAAGTGAGATAGCGTTCAAAAGTGATATTCCACTTGTTGCCAAGTGTGCAATAGTATCATTCTGTTAATCAGGTGTTTCTTGAACCAAGTATACTACTTTTTCGTTGTCAGTTCTTCCAGGTAGGCCAAGAATGTTGACAATCTGACAATAAGAAAATCTGACACTTAACTTACTTACAGATAACCATGCCTAGGAGAAAAAAACATATAACTTTGAAAAACTTTCTCATGTTAATGTAGAAGTGTAATATCATGTAGCACAGATTCTTTTTAAGGGGAATAGAAGGGTTAAGTACAATGAAGACAGTATGCATTCTGTGATACAATAGGCAAAGGGAAACAATATGCATCTAATATGTATATTGACTGGTTGTAAAGGCTCTTTAAAAATCTTAGCTTTACTATTATGAGATACCGACATAACCAGATCTTTGAATTTCGTAATCTGCCGGATGACAACTATACAAATAAGAATACAATTATAAGAGCTAAAATCACCATACATAATGAGCTCCAAAGGTTTTCATATTAAATATCCGCTCCTTATTGCTCAATTAACATACTCTGCTTAATATTGGTTTTCAAAGAGTGAAGAACAAAGCACACCTATTTCCTAGACCTGGAAATCCTAGAAATTTAAAGCACAAAATATCAATGCATGTCTTTATTACAGAAACATCTATTAATTTTACAGAATTGTATTGCACTCAACATAGAATGCTCATTTATCAAGAAGAGGGTTTTCATTTTCTCAACCAGCAAGTGCTAAATAAACTTAAATTGTTTTTTTGCAGTAACTTTAATTAAGTGACTCGTAAATTTCATAGACTTGCCAATTTAAACCACAGCTAAAAAAGATTAGAAGAAAAAACTTTTCGGATCAATATAAAACTCCTTTCTTCTTCCTTCAGCTAATAACATTTAAATCCAAATTCTTGATTAACATCCAAATAACAGCGGGAGAACATAAAAAGTTCAGCAGAACAAAATTGAAGTATCTGCAAATTTCTGTGTGTAAGCAGGAAATACCTGAACAAATTGTTGTTGAATATGATGATGATTCCTCAACTCAATACTTCAGAAGGTGCCTATCGAGCTTTTAACCAGTTAGAGAAATCAGTTCCACCTCAGTCGTGACTTTCCACCTTTGTTCCAGATATGGTGCATCTGTGTCGTTATTTTAACACAATTAACATGAGGTAACAACTTGGAAGAGTTATCAATCATTCAGATCACCAGTAATCTCCACATGAACAGATTCCATCCTTAAAATGATGGAAGCGGTGCATATCACGTACAATAATTTCTCGTTTCATGACAAGTGAGATGTACTTTGTTGCAGTATGGCAGTCACCACAAACCCGGAGATTTTTCCTGATGTGAATAGTTGTACCAGCACTTGTATTTAAAAGCCCAAATGCAATAGCAAGCTTCTCACTGTGGCTCTTTAGCAATTGCTCCTGAACAACATCTTCCACATCATGAATTGAATCAGTATCAGGTATATATCCAGCAGCTTTAATCCTATCAAACAGTTTCTCAAGGTAAGCATAGATCTTCTCTGACTGAGGATGGCTAGTGCTTCCTGAGTAGAATGTGTGGACCTCGTTTCTTAAATCAACTAGACTCCATCCAGGTGTCTTTTGAATACCTTTTCTCTCCATCATAGTTCTGACTTTAGCAACTTTATGCCATATTGAAGCCGTGGCGTACATATTAGCAAGAAGCACATGATATCCACCATCATCGGGATCTAGCTCAAATAGCTTGTCTGCTGCCTTCTCCCCCAAATCTACGTTTTTGTGAATCTTGCAAGCTCCCAACATTGCACCATAGACATTGAGTCCTGGTCTGATAGGCATATTATCAATGAAGTTCCAAGCCTCACTCAGCCGACCAGCTCGACCAATTAGGTCAACCATTGCCCCATAATGGTCCATTGAAGGCTCCAAGTTGTATTCTTCCCTCATGATCGTGAAATAGTTGCGCCCCTTCTCTACAAAGCCAGAGTGGCTGCAAGCTGACATGACACAGAGAAATGTTATGTCGTTAGGCTCTACATGTCCGTTCCGCATTTCCTCAAATAATTCAACAGCTTCCTTTCCAAAGCCATGTGTGCCATATCCATCTATCATGGCATTCCATGTTGTAACATGCCTATCATCCATCATGTCAAATAGCTTTCTTGCTGTGTGAACTGCTCCACATTTTGCATACATGTCAACAAGTGCAGTGGCTACAAAAACATTCCTGTTCAAACAAGTTCTTACAGCAAATCCATGTATCCACTTAGCTTGGCGCAATACTGATAACTCAGCAAGACCAGTAACTACACTTACCATTGTAAATGAATCGGGTTTGATGTTCCGCAGATGCATTTTACAAAAATGGGTTAATGCATCCATTACACATCCATTTTGTGCATATCCCAATATCATAGCATTCCATGAGACTAGTGTTCTTTCTTTCAAGTTTTCGAACAATTCAGCTGCAATATCCACTCTTTGGCACTTGCAATACATTGAAATCAACGAGTTAACAACTGCAACATTAGAACCAAGACCTAATTGGTTGACTAATTTGTGAACATATTGTCCAAGCTCAATATTCCTTGATTCAGCACACGCATGTAAAGTGCTCATAATAGTCACATTTGTCGGTTTGAATCCTTCATCCAACGTTCTCTGAAAGATGATAAGAGCTTCATCATAATATCCATTCCGTGCATATCCATCTATCATAGCATTCAACGATACAACCGTCTTAGAATCCATTTTATCAAAAACCAACCTAGCAGTACCCACTGACCCACATTTAGCATACATATCGACCAAAGAAGTCGAGACATTCACAAGCGACTCAAAACCATTTCTAAAAACATATCCATGAATCGACTTCCCCATTTGCAAGGACCCAATAGCAGCACAAGCAGGCAAAACGGACACAATGGTAGCCGAATTGGGCCTATTACATCCTTCCTCCTGCATCCTTAGAACCAACTCCAACGCTCTCTTTGACATCCCATTTTGTGAATATCCTAAAATAACCGTATTCCAACAAACCAAATCCCTATCAGGCATTCTATCAAACATCTTATATGCATCACCAACCATCCCACATTTCGCATAAAGATTCACAACACTAGTCATTGCAAACAAACTATCTGAAAACCCATGAAGAATCAACTGCGCATGTACCTGTTTACCCTTAGCAACATCAGAATTATCTGCACAAGCTTTTAACAAATAGCTAAAATTGTATATTACCGGAGTTACATCATCATATCTCAAACGAGAGTAAAAAGCCAAAGAAGAATCCAAATTAGAGTGATGGGTATGGCCTTTGAGCATTGTATGATACATGGGGTCAACTTTGAGTTTAGCAAAATCAAAGACTTTGGTGGCATCATTAAGGCTACCATATTTGGTGAATAAACTAACTAATTTTGTTTCAAAAAGGTGTTCTTTATAGAGACCGTTTTTGATAATGTGAGGGAGAATTTGGTGAAGCTCTTTCATGGAATTGCAGAGTTCGAGGAGGATTGCTGTTGGGTGTTTGTATATAAGTGATGGGATGTGGACCCTTTGAGATAGAGACGGCGGCTGCGGAATCGCCGCTGGTGGCTGTGGTGCTGGAGTGATGGAGCGTGCCAACAGCGGGAAACTCATGAAGCTTACTGATTCTTCACTGAAATCTACAGATAGAGTAAAGTACCACTTCCAAAGCGCAGTTTACAATCGAACTGTAATCTCCATTTATATTCATTATCTTTTAGCTTTTATTTCTAGCAATCCAATCATTTGAAAGACCTGATTATTTTGGTTTGATCAACCAGTTAGCTCTATAAATAGTTTAGCCCAAATCTTTGGTACGAAGCGTTTCCCCTTAATGGGGCTGTACTTGGCGTGAATCCAAATTCATCAAGCTTCAATGTGGATATAAACACCCGATGAAAAATCAAAAAAAAATCTATAAATAATTTATTTAATCCAAATTTATCAAACTCCAATGAGAGGCTATTCATCATGTACATTAGACATGATTATAGAAAGGTAAAGAATACGAAGACTAAAAGAGTATATATTATACATTGTAAATTGAACCACAACATTAACAAATGAGAAATCTAGTGAGTAGGATCAAGAAGATAATTCTTTTCTCCATGAATTTAGTTCACGAGACAAGTAGAATCTCTTCATTCTATGACTCAATTGAATATATACATACGAAAGCTTGTGCTCTTCCTAAAAAAAAACGAACTTCAACTATGTTATTAATATGCAACTGCCTCCCTCATTTCTTTTTGGAAGCATTTGCTTATTATTACATATATAATATACAACATTGCTTGCAAGTTTCCTATTTGCAATACATTTTTAAAATTGGAAGCACATCTTTCTGAAGCATTTTGCCACTTTGACGCTGGAAAATGCCTTGCTTCCAAAAAAACAGCCGGCATTCTGTGCCTTAGCTTACATGCCATAACCTATACGAGATTCTACCCTTGTATGTATGGGGAAGTTTAATGGAATTCTTCCATTCTGGAAAAAGAATGTTGCTAATTCAGGACCGCGCTTGTAGGCTTGGCTTTTCAAGGGAGAGAACAATGTGAAGGATGCTCTACTCTATAATTAACTGCTACCCCTATAGTCATTCTTTTTTGTGTCCTAAGCCCTCTGCAGAGTTATGGTTCAGGACTTTGTTGACACAATAGCAGGCGGACTTAGTTCAAATGGAGTCTTGCTGAGTTCAGAATAACTTCCTACGCATATGGTATCACCTCTACCATGCCAAATGCCATCTTGGACATTGTTCATCTCTAATGTTCTAGCTTCCTGTTCAATAAAACAACAAAAATTCAAAACCGAATAATAAAGCAAAATGTGTCATCTAGCTTCAAAAACTACAGATCCTGTTAGATTGTGTTTTTCTGAGTCAATCTATTCGCTCTTCCCCTGGGGACTGAGGGGTGAGAAAAAGCAGCAAGCAACTTCACGCGACCAGGCAAATAAACTCTACTTTGTTGTTATTTAATGCAGGTTGAAAAATAGAACGAACCTGAGATAAGGTGCAGCATGGACAGGTTAAATGGAAGATGCAATCATCCAAAGAACTATCACCCTGAAGAAGTATTAAAAGAGCAAGAGTTATCACAACAGTTAAAGGAAAACAATAATAGATGCAAGTAAAATACTATTGTCCTTCCAAATATGTTACCACTCATCAGCATTTCAGTAGCTCAAAATACAAGAGAAGATATGAGAATGTAAAAACCAATAAAGAGGGTAGGTTATGGAGAAAAAACCGTAGATTATTATTTGTAAAAACTGGACTGCAGAGAAACCATTACTAAAACTAGAGAAATATAACAACCTATATGATAATTCAGCCAATTCCCACAAATAGTTTGTGCAACTCTAGGAATATGATCAAACAGGAAGAACTGAAAAGTAGCAGTAAAAGCGAAAATAGGGATTAAAGTACTCACTCTGATATTGAACTTGTTTCTCATTTTTGTGCGGTGATAACCCATATATACTCCAACTAAGATTATAAAAGCACCACCAACATATAAAAAGCAGTGCTTCTTCGTGACAATGAATGCCAGAATGCTTAGGAGAGCAACAAGAGTGAGAATCAAATAAATAGAGCCCTGCAGACCAGTATAAATCTGTTTCAGTACACGAGTATTTTATGGAAAGCTGACAAATCAATGTTAAAGTACTAAGCAGTAAAATTTTCTTCAGTTCCAATCTAATCTCGCCAACATTTTGAAAACAGGTAACATTAAACATTTATACCAGACATTGTGTAATGAAACTAAGAGTGCAATATATTTCTTTCCACATTAATATGTATTTAATAAACAATCATTAAGACCCTTCTAGTCCTAACCAATCTATGTTGACCAAGTAAATTAACAATATAAGATAGATTGCTGCGAACTAGTAAAACATAATTTAAAGAGGAGATAGCTAATCAATATAACAGAAACAAATTTAAAGATGACTTTGACCACGAGGGATCGCCAAGAACTTGAGGGGGTGGGTAGGTCAACAACTAATACGGATTTAAATGTGAAAAATATTGACCTGAAGAAAGCAGGAACCGAAACCAGCACGCTTCATATTCTTTCCAAATCTGTACCAGGGGCAGCTGCAATACATGAAGAAAAATTAAAATTAGCATCATAATCCAAACCACTTAATTGATGATGAATTAAGAACTAGAGCAAAAGTTCAATTGCAAATAAAGCATTCAACTTTCTAGTAGGAAAGGAATTGTTCAACTATAAGTCAAATTTGGCAGACTATTAATTTTCACCATTTAGAAGAGGAAACTATATAATGGCTCCCTATCAACTGAAATCAATTGCACCTTCCCAAAAAGGTTTGCCTTACAAAATTGAGGCTAACAATTACACAAAAGGAAATTATGACAAGAGAAAGACAATCCTGGATTTTCAAAAGAAAAACCAAAATTAGATAAAACTAAAAATCAATCAAACAACCACCCTCTATCTCAACTTGAAACCTATGTTTTTCGGACTCTATAAAATTGTCAAACGGATGCATGTCAGATTCTCCAAAAGTGTACTTGCGGCATCAAAAGTGAAGAGTGCACGCAACTTTAGCTTGAAACTGAAAAGCTACAGCGCCTTTTTCACCGGCCAGCGGTGGAAGGGAGATCAGTCCCCAGTTTTCCACCGGCCGGCGGGGAGAGAGAAACAAACCAAGTTTATAATGTTTTGGGAGTTTTTGAAGTTCCATTAACAAAACCAAAGAAACGAAAAAAGTACAAATGGAGGACCAGGAACACACAAGAAAAGTAATAAAATTTTAACCAATACCATAACTAAAATGTCTAAAATCCAAAACCCACATAGTAAAATGATGGGAAAACAAATAACAGAAAAGCTAGAAAAAAACTTTACCAAACAGACTGAACCGCAATTCGACGGTCCTCAAGACAATCACAAAAAAACTCTCCTTCCCACATCCTCAAAACCCCTCCACCATAATCATAACCCATAACATTTTCTTCATCCCCATTCAAATTTAACTTCACCCACTGCCCCTTTTGTGCCTGCATCGCCACCGTGGAACACAACAAATCAAAATCTACCACCGTCACCCCTTCCGACAACAACCTCTGCCCCTCTCCCTCTTCCTCATCCTCTCCTCTTGCTTTCTCCGCCGCCATTTCTCTCTTTTCAAACACATCCATTATCTGGTTGCTCTCTTCCAATAAAAAGTTTATACAACGAACAGAGTTAAATTGTGGATTAAGGCGAAATATTTGGGGCGAGTAGAACGGAAGAGATACAGATAGATAGATGATTAAAATAGTTGAGATTGAGACAGAGTTTATATATAAAGAGTAATTTGGTAATAAGGGATATTGTGGAACATAATTATAGTGTATTTTATTTTTAGACGAGGATATGGTGGCGATTCTATTATTGCTAAAAATTAAAAATTAAAAAAAAGGTATTTTGGTTGGCGCGAGAAATAATGATGGTGGGCCCTTATGGATGACGGTACAGCTGGTGACACGTGGATATAGCTTTTGAGGGATTTTTACTTGCCAAGTTAACGGTCAAAATTATTGTACTACTAACATTATTTATTATTAAACCAATAAAAAGAGACATTAATTATTAACACATCATTGGATATCGAAAAAAAAAAGGCCGCGTGAATATATACATGACAATATATTTTAATTCGAAGTTTCTGTGTGTATTTTTGAGTAAATAAATTACTCATTTAAAATATGTTACTTTATTTAATAATGGTGCAATAGAATCATAAATTGTAAAGGATAAATTGTGGTTTGTCCTTTTTTCGGGCATCGAATTGTACTTTTTTTAGTTGCTAATTTGAAACATGTTGTAATTCAAATATCTAAATAAAATTCACTGAAAATAACTTAAAGAGTCATTAATGTATTGAACCAAAAACAAGACAAATTTAATGATACGCCCTTTCCTTACCGCCTCCCTCTGGCCGGGGCTAACAACCAAATGATGCACGGTGAAAAGTTGCAGATATTAATGCATCATGTGAAATGTTGGATTAACAAGGATATTAATTTAGAAAAAGTCAACTATAATAAGTGAACTTAATTAGGAAATGACTGAGAACGAACTTGTTACTATTCCCTCTGTCCCTAATCACTTGTCCACTTTTAAATTGACATACCTATTAAGAAAACAACGATTAACATAGTGAGTTTACCATTTTACTCTATTAATTATGAAACGGATGAATTAAAAACTTAAGGTTTTCGAGAAGTTTTACCTTTTTCAAAGTAATTAATTGAAGGTATAATAGGTAAAAAAAAATTGTCCTTTCTTGATTTGTCAAAATGGACAAGTAATTAGGGACAACTAAAAAAGAAAAAAAGGACAAGTAATTAGAGACAGATGGAGTATTAAAATTTTAATACGATATTGTATTACGTTTGGTTGTACTATTGTCTTATGAACTTTAAAATTTAATAAAATTTGCAGATAACTTTAAAGTCGTGGACTATTTCAAATGATATTAATAATTATTAGGACAACTTGAATAAATAGGTTAATTATAAGTTGAAAGGGGTTGACTTAAGTGTGAATTGTGAGCCAGCCTACGTTGCACCTACTATTAGCTGTATTTTTTAATTATTATATATGCTTGGTGGGCGTTGTGCTAATTAATAAGATTAGTATTTGTGGTCTCAATCATTATTTCTCATCAACTAAATGTTCTTTGATTTCCTGGGTTATAAATTATTAATTTATTAGACCAATAATTTATTACTGGATCCTTTTTTAGATTATAATTTTGTCTATACATGAAAGTGGGATCAGGAATATTATGAATGATGAATTAATTAAGTAACTTGTAGTATTCAAATAATTGTGTTAGTTGTAGCTAATGATCATATAATTCTTATCTTGTATTTTTGATTTGTTTGGACGAGGATGGGAAGATAATATGGAAATTTATGATTTTACTCATGGAATTTTACATTATTCATGGAAACACATATTTTAATTAAGAAAATGTTAGTCGATAAGTTTTGTGGTTCATTATAATGGTCTAATTAAGAAAATAGCTAAAGCTTATGAATTTTATACATCTAATTAAAATATTTTATAAAAGATTACTGAGTGACCTACCGAGCTAATTCAATACAAAATAAGTTGCAGCTCTAGCCTCTAAGGAAAGTTAGACGCAACAAATTCAATCGAGTTCATCACACATAATTCAATTTTTATGTATATTTATATATTACTATTTGATAAATAGAACACGTTAATTTTAAATCTTAAATTCGTCGGATTTTATTTCAACCAAGAAACAGGATGACGCCAACAAGAGGGAAATGAACAAAGAAACAAACCCGAAAGCAAAGAAAACGTTTTGACAAGTAAATGATCCTTTCACGTAATACAACTAACTTGCCATACTCTATTTTGTAGATTTCTGTTCACAAAATAAAACGTCTCTTTTTCTATTTTCAGTTATGATACAAATTAAATTTCGTCTCAACGTTAGATTCTTTGTTTGATGAATTTTCACTTTTTCAAAAATCAAATATAGCATAAGTACTGGTTTTCACAAAATAAATGTCATCTTAACAAAAATTACGTTTTCTTAAAATATCATTAAATATAATGCATAATTTATGAAACTATCTTTAATTGATAGGCGACTCTTGAAAATTGAACACTACTAAGAAGATGGAGTATAAGGATATAGTTAGAAAAAAACATAAGAGTATTATTTTTTATTTTGATAAGTTGACACTTATTTTGGGATAATTTTTTTAATACTAATTTTGGGACTAAGAGAGTAACTAATACACAAATTGCAAGTAGTTTAGTTTTTCGGGAACAAATTTAATGGTTAAAAAGAAATTTCTTCCTACAAGACATTTAGGAATCCTTAGTTTAATTATATTTCTAAATAAAATTAAATTAAAAGGTCTTAGTTGATTCAATTCATGAACCACTATGAGTGGAGTAGTATATTTTATTGTTACTATATGATAATACAACTTGATAATAATAACAATACAAAGAAATTGGACGGGTATGAAGCATATAACAAAAATATATTTATTTCTTGGTCATAAACCCCCCACCCCACCCCACCCCTAAGAAAAAGAGGTAGATAGGAACAATTTAAATATTTAAAGAAGCCAAATCTAATTCAAGTTGTGAAGATGGTTCATTCACAATATAATAAAGTAGGTAACCAAAAACAACTTTTAGAAATGTAATGTAAGTGCTTTTTTTACCCTTTCAAAGATTGGAAATGATTCTTGATCAAGTCCAAGTTGATTTACCCTATCATTTTATTTTTATAAAACAAAAGCAAAAGCAAAAGTAGTGGTAGGAACCAAAGTGGCCAGTGGACAATGACTAATGAGTTGTCTTTTGGATAAGATTCAGATGAAATACCCTTAACTATTGCACATGAATTGTAATCCTTTTTTTATAATAAAGTTGCAACAATTTTGACCATTATTCCCCTACACTGCTTAAATGTTGGCCTATATGTGAACCAAATTGACCATACTATTCTATTTTGTTGTGGCCGACTAGGATAATGTGTTTTTCCTCGATCTGTTTTTTTATAATGTCATTTTGTATCTTAAAGATTTTTTGAGCGGCTCACATTTGACGTTTTCATGATCAATACTTTCTTTCACTTGATTAAATTGCTCATGGAAGTGTTGTGTAATTTTTTAAGAAATAAATTTGAATAAAGATGATCGTTGATATCCATCGAATCGAAGATTTCTGTTTTGTTTTTGTTTTTTTAGTATTTTGGTTGGTCGGATTCCATTTTTATTTGCTTTTAAGAAGTTACATTTATCGTATTAAATGTTGTAGACAAAATTTGATTGACTTTAAGTGTGAAAATTAATTTCAACAATTTTTTTTTTTTTTGCAATCAATTAAAGGTCCAAAGAGGCACAACTAACAAGAGTGAACCAAGGCATTCCATCAATCAATCAATTATACAAAACTCTGGAACATAATAGCTTTAATTATATGACCCTCTGTATGTATAGAGATAACTAAAAGATCTCCCATTACGAATTTATCTACATACAAATCTCTAACAAGAAGTAAAAGGGCTCTCAGCAAAAGAAAAACCCTAAGCTAATCACTAAAATAAGTACTTAGCTTATAGTTTTATCGTTAGGTTTGTTGTTAATTAATAGTCCTCGTGAAAACAATATCTTAGTCCCTTGCCCAAAACCCCTTGGAGACGAGTTAACTGTTAAAAACTAAAAAATGGTTCAAATTCGAGCTGACAAGAGTCTATCACAGAACAAGTCAAATTCCCACCCCGCACCCCTCATCAGCCTCGTAACATACAGAGTTTATTTGAACAAGTTCCATCCAGTTCCGAGGTTGAATGGGGGTATTGCACCCAAAAAAGTAGCAGCAAAACTATCGAAAGCAGCAACAGCAACCACTTGAGGAACAAGTTCCAAACAATTATCAAATGAAATAACACTTGTGAATTGGAAAGGATATAAGTTACAGAAGTTGCTTTCGCAGAGCTGTAGTTGAATAAAGACGACGTAAGAAAATACTCAGTTTTCAGGGTAGAAGATGATATACCATATTACAATACACCATAACAAAGCTCCACTATCTCTAATGAGCAAACTGGTATACAGCAAGTTACGTCTTCATGGCAGGCCTCACCAGGCCCAAACCACTTCCACTCCCCAAGTGTTTGAAGTCTTTTGCTTCAAGATTATCTCCATGGGCAGCAAACCCTGTTCCTCCCTTTTCCACATTCACCAGATTTCTATCTTTACATGGTTTGTCACAGACCACGCAAACCTTGTCAACAGCCACAAATTTCTCTGCACATTTCTTGCAGAAGACATGTCCACAAGTATTAAGTGCCACAAGTGACAAAGTATTGGTTAGTGTGACCTTGCAACTGGGACATATGAAACTCTTGTCAAGAGACTTGTGTTTCTTCTGTGCACTTGTATCTTCAGTAAAGTGTATTGGGAAAAGGTTTTTCATCTTAATTTTTTCCCTCCCTTCAGGACAAGTTGTGCTTGTGGATGGGGCTTCCACCTTAGCAGGTGCATCTGGTGTTGCAGAGGGCAGCCAAAATGCTTTCATGGTTCTAAGTGCTTCCTCCTCATAAGAAGTAGCCTTCACGCTGTTAGCCCCATGGAATCCATTTTTGTCTCTGTTGTAGTTCTTATCATTGTACTGCGGAACTGGACCATGATTTTGTTGATCAAATGCATCAAGTTCCCTGGCTTTCTGCAGCATCAACCTCTCCTCTTCCTCTTCTTTTTCTTGCTTCTGTTGACCAGTATGAGCAGCTAACTTTCTGCAAGACAAAGTAACAGCTTGTCAAATAAAACTTCACGAAGGATGATTCTAAGATTCCAAACAAGAATGTTACCAAATCCCCACCCCTTTTCTTATACTCCACACTGCCATTTTCTCTTTTTCCAGAGAAATGCAGGCATGAAGCAAGATTGGCAGATATTGTTAAATTAGGTCTTAGGCCTAACTCACACCCCAAAAGCTAGCTCAAAGGGAGGAGGATTGCCCAAGCCTTATAAGGAGTCCACCCATCTCATTAACCACCAATGTGGGACTTTTGTCATTCTTTAACAGATATATTAGACAGTGTTATTCCTTCCAGGGGGATCGCAGGCAACTGTTTTGTTAATAGAAGTAACTAACAACATGCATTGCAACTTAAGAATATGTAACTATATACTCAGAAAGGCTGCAGTTTTCACTTGAAAGGGATTCCAAACAAGTATTCCACAAGTCACTATGAAGACCTCTTTATTAGCTAGTCTAACTAATACTCCTTTCATCCACTACTTTATGGGACACAATAACTGGACTTGGAGATTGGAAATAATTTTGGCTTGTATATTAGTATCATTATAATAATCTAAGGCAAACATTAAAGTGGCTCGTGAAAAATCAGTGGTACCCTCTTTCTTTTTCTTTTTTGACTTGCTTATTAGTATTGAACTGAGATGAATTTAGGAGGGTAACATGGACATTGAGGATTCATATAGCCTACTCCCCTGCTTGGGATTCAGGCATAGTTGTGGTACTTGCATATTTGTATTTTGGTAATAGTAAAGAATAGCATTAAAGAAGAAGCTGAAAAATGACAGTACCCTTCTTAAAACTAAGCATGTCACCAAATTATTGCCGTTAGAAAGTGCAGGAGACTCTAGCCTCATAGGAAGAATCGAACACCAATAGTTTTTATGTTAACCTTGGGGATACAGCCTACAAGTATAGTTTGCAAGTCAAGTATCCTATCCATAAGTTCTGGGATAGATTTGCCTCTAAACCAAAATCCATTAGATTATATGGCGTGTTCGGAGGTCAATTCACAACCACAACATAGACTAAAATATATCCAATAGGTTCTCTTCAAGATGCACTGAATCATAAGACTAGCCTACAACTGCAGACATCATACAACTCAATCTAATCCAACTAGACCTATATTAAGGACATAAAAATAGGAGTGTCTTAATCACTGAGATATTCTCTGTTTTGGTGTCAAACAAATGAAAGCACTAGCTATGGCCATCGTACTCGAAACTTACTGCAGTATCCTTCCAAACTACGAGCCTCACTACATTAGAAGGACATCTACGGAGTTCCTCTTACCAATCTACACAGAAAATTTAACTTACACTGAACCTCCACATATTACTCCCCCATTAAGAACCACATATATTGTCAGTTTCTCTCAGCTGAAACAGAATTCACAAGCACAATCTTACAAACCTGGACACACAACAAAGTAAATCAAGCTAACCACAGGATCTCAGCACCAAGACAAATAATTTCATACAAAACGCCCCTTTAGCATAAAAATACTCGGCAATTCATATATAATATCTTTTTCTTTCAAATCTACAAAAGACCAATTGAGAGAGAGAGTATGCAAAGGGGCAGAAAATAGGCACCTTTGGATATCCTTTTTCTGGGACAAAAGGCATTCTAGAATGCATTCTTTGCAAAAGACATGCCCTTTCTGGCAACACAACGGATCGATGAAGGGTTTCAAACAAAGGGAACAAGCATCGAACGGCTTGATTGAGTCTTTGCCCAGCCTCTCCTTTTGTGTTCCGTACCCTAACTTTCGCTTCTCATCGTAGGTAAAGAAGGCGAGATCGTTGTTGTTCTTCGAATGTCTCTGCGGCATCTTTCAAAACCCTAATGTAATTCAGATGAATTTGGAAGACGAATTTTGTGATTTGGGGGAGAAAACGAAGAAGAAAAACCCTATGAAGTGGATTATCCAATCGGGTCAGTAGCAGTCGTCGGGTTTCCTAAGGGATTTATAGCTTCACAAAATATTTATATACGTAGCTTGCTCTTTTTTTCCTTGTTTTCGAGAATCCGTTTCCTAATTCATTTATGATTTACTTATGTTTTTCTTTTCCTAGGAGTATTTCTTTTCGAAACTTACTCAAATTAATTTTAACAAAAATCATGATTCATATTATTTTGAAAGTATAATTTACTTTAGGATTAATAAATAAGTTGACACACTTATTTGCATTACTTTGTACACATACCCTCTAACATCACATGGGAGGGTGGAATTACACATGTATCTCTACCTGTGTGTTTAAAAAGGAATAAATATTTTGTTAGGCACCTTGAAACACCGTAGATTTGGTGCATTGATCCAACGAGCGCTTAAGTTCCATTGCACAAGCGTGTTTATGAACTACGCTATCTTTAATACTCATTTTGAGATTTTGAATCCATCTCTAACTCCATATCTTTAAACATATTTTTTCTTCCGTATATTCCTCACTTACTTGATTAGTATAACAAATCCACGATATATAAAAATAATGATATATCATCTTCATAGCTAAAATCAAAATGTACACTTGGAAGCTACCATTCATCAATGGTAGTGTTGCTCAAGAGTGAATTCAACCGTTTGAGGTTCAATTGAATCCATAACTTTTATCCTGAATTAAAATTTTCAATATAAAATTATTAAAAAAATTGAGCTACGAACCGATAACTCAAACAAAATGATGGGTTTGATAATTGTAATTGAAATCTTAATTATAATTAAAAAGTTCATTTCTAACCATCCCTCAAGCTCGAAGCAACAACTCCTTAGTCAATATTGTCCAAAATGTCGTAAAGCTCAACAAAGTTTCTTTAGTGCTATATCCTAGTTCACCAATTAAACGTATCACATACAATGAAACAATACATTTCAAAGTTATTTCTTTCGATTACCTCTTTGAGTCTTTTCTAGTTGGTCATTATTTGTTGTTTTTTTTTTTTTTTGGATATATATTAAGAGAAGTGTAACAAAGACAAAATATTGGACACCAATTAAGGAAAATAATTAAATACTGTATTATCCAAGTGTATTGTATATTTGTATTGTATTGGATAAGATTAGCCAAAAATAAAAGTCAATATATTATTGACCATTTCTCATTACCAAAAAATAAAAAATTTCAAAAAACCTCCAGTACACTCTATTCCAGCTAATTCCTGTAACCTTTCTTCTTCCCAAAGGTCCCAAGAACTCAACAATACACACTGTGGAATCGGATGCGAACATCACAAAACACACAATAACTCTCTGAATTCTTCAATACCCATTTCGTATTTATCTCTTTCCACCATCATGACATCACCCAAAAAGCCACCACCAGAATCCGACCGTCCACTCACGGCGATCATGCACCAACCGGCGTCTCCTCGTTTCCATTTAGGAACTCCAACTTCCGGTGCTAATAGGAAGGTCGCTATCGCCGTCGATCTTAGTGACGAAAGTGCTTATGCCGTCAAATGGGCTGTGCAAAATTACCTCCGACCAGGGGACGCCGTTATTCTCCTTCACGTCCGTCCAACTTCGGTACTCTACGGAGCTGATTGGGGTGCTATTGATGTTTCTGTTGACACTGCAAATGAAGAATCACAGCGGAAACTGGAAGATGATTTTGATAACTTCACAACTACGAAATCGAATGATTTAGCTCAGCCACTTGTGGAGGCTAATATTCCATTCAAGATTCATATTGTGAAGGATCATGATATGAAGGAAAGGTTATGTTTGGAGGTTGAGAGGTTGGGTTTGAGTGCTGTTATAATGGGGAGTAGAGGGTTTGGTGCATCAAGGCGTAGCCCGAAAGGAGGGATGCTTGGTAGTGTGAGTGATTACTGTGTGCATCATTGTGTTTGCCCTGTTGTTGTTGTTAGATATCCTGATGATAAAGATGCTACTAGTGGCAATGACTCGGTCACAGATGTGCTTCACCCTGTGCCAGAGGAGGAGCCTATATACCATGATGCCTCCGATAAAACTGCAGGTATATATATCTTAAGATCAAAATTTCTATTTCTTTGCAATTAGACATTGATTATGTGTGGTCTTTGTTTGATCAAAGGAATGCCATGATGATTAGTTTAAATGATTGGATGTTTAGTAATGCCTCAAAGGTTGTGTCTTTATTTAAGGGTTCATGCTTTGACATTTTATCTTTGATTTTTCTTGTGTGCTCTTAGATATGTGAAAATGGTCTGTTGTAATTACTCTGTCGAGATGTTTGATTATCAGATAGGAAGTGGGTTGACTCTAGTTTGATGTTTCAATCAGCTTAGTTAGTCGTAAGTAATGCCATGTCAAATATTATTTTTGTTTCGTTATCATAGGATGATTGTTGATTAGATGAGTAATGTATTTATGTTAGGTGAATTTTGTGTAGTTGTAGCCATTGAGCAGGGTTTGGGTATTTCTCCCTTTTTGGCCTATGGAATCAGTTGTTTGGCTTTTGGCATAGTTGATAGATGTTAGTTGTAACTTATCAGTTGTGAAGCCTTTTGTGGTATACATTTGTAACATATGAGTTGTTTCACTTGTTTGTCACAAAATTCATATGAATAATCATCCTAGTTAGTTCTTTGTGGAAAATAAAACAGTGTCTTGTTCTGGTTAATGATAGTAGTACTCTTTGCAAGTCAGCTTCATTTCTAGAGATGCTTTAGTGGGGCCTTTTACTATCCTCAAATACCATTATTCCTGCATGTGCTGCTATTGGGTAACTTGTTCCCCTAGTTACCTAGCGAAAGAAGCTTTTTCACCTAGGGTCCAATTACTTGTAGATGAGAGAGAGGGTGAAAGGTAAACAAGTGCACGGTTTCTGGTGGAAATAGTGTCAACAAAGAGAGTGAAGGGATGAGGTTTAGTGGGTGGCGATTGATACAGGTGGAAAGAGAAAATGCTGGCCCTAAAATTCAGGGAATGGTACTTGGTAGAGCAGGGTGAACCTCGTGAAGCAAGTAAGTTGAGAAGGCCCCAGGGCTTTGATCTAGTGTAAGAGTGCAGCTCATGATGTATGGACTAGGCGCACGTTATGGGTATGAACCCTACTACAGACAAAAGCCTGGTACTTTAGTGAAGGGTAGATGGGCAGGCCCATTATCCAACGAATTTCGAACTGTGCGCTGCTGATCCTCTTAAGATTTCTCGGTTATAAAGAAGTTGAGTTCTCTTTGTTGGATTTTCTACTTCGTCCTAGTGAAATCTCGAGTTTTGAACCATTTCTATGCGGAAAAATTAGAACTGGCTAGAAGGATTTGATATGAGCTCCAAAAGAAGGTTTAACAGTTGTATTTTGATTTTTTTTCTTTTCTGCTAGATATATGAAAACCTAGAAACTAGATTCTCTTTGTTCTTTTGGTTATGTCAGGAATAGCTTCTTATAAACCATGGCCATTTCAATGAAATGTATTCTTTGCTTTGAGGTTCTTGTGGAAAGTAGTCAAGTTTTAGCATCTTAGGGATAGACTTACCTTGGCATCTTCTGTATGTGTACACTATTGAAAAATCAGTCCTGATGTGCTATATCTGTGAGAAGATAACTTGATGTAAATAACTGCAGTAAGGTGACTTTGATTCCATCATTCAACTTGAAAACAATGCTTCTTCAGCACTGACAATCTAGCATAGACTTTGGATGTACTCTAGCTTAAAACCAGGCTTTTGACCCCTTTCTGGTATGAACCTTGACATCATGTGATCTCCATGAATTGTGTTAGTTTCCAGCTCCTGAATTTGTTACTTCTTGCATGGTTCATTTTTCTGACAAGTGAGAGGTGTAGTGGGTTTGACACTCATTCCTATTTCTGTAATAAAAGATTTGTAGCTGATGCTCTATATGGTTTTTTAGCGCACCATGCAGATAAAGTTCTTATTGTCGTTTTCTTTTTCTTTAGATAAAGATGGAACGAATGTATGTAGTATTAATATTTAAATGGTGAGGTAAATGATTTACTGTAAAGATAAAAATACTAAACAACTCCAGAGTTTGGGAAATGTCTGATCTTTGTTGGACACAAGTTTTTCCTTAGAGGAACATGATGCCTCAAAGGAGGCAACTGTGAAAATTATAAACAATGCCCTTTCCTTCCATTAAATTAGCATCAATCATGTTTTCACTCGCTCTTATGGATGACATTGTTGATTCCTAAGCTGTCCTCATTATGCAGATTCGGAGAAGGCTTCTTGAATAAGTTGAAGGTGAAGAGATGTTTGAGTACTGGTGAAGCGAACTTGATTTTGGTGTAGGCGTGGGCCATTTGGAACATGAATTTGGTGGTTTTCAGTGCTTTCTTTTTTTGCTTATGGTCGTCTGCTGTGTGTCGAGTTTATGAAGTTTGAATGGTTGTAATTGTTCATGATCTTCTTTTCTTTGTTTTAGGTTTTAAAATAGGCTGTCTGTTTTTTATGTGCAATAACTATCTTTTGAAGCTGGCTTTGCAAGTTCAACTTTCCTGTTGAATGCTTTACGACTATGCTTGAACTTTTTCTGTTATTATTGAGAGTTTCTTCACAATCTTAACTCTTAAGTATGTCAGATAACTTACATTAGGCTTCAGTAGTGTCCATGTGTTAGAAAGAACCCTTGAAGTATTGAAGCGGCACTTCTCATTCTTTCATAAGGCTAATTGCTGAATTGGAATTTCAAATTGAACCTTCAGTCAGTAGATAGCTGACCTGGTCCCTTATATTTTATCATATGCGATGTTTGGACTTCGAAACTAGATTGATTTAAAGTTGAAGTTTTGTTTGGATGTCATTTCCATTGTTCCTTTATTTTATCTTGAACCAAATATGCTTGTTTTATTTGTTTGAGACCTATTAACAGCATAATTAAAATTGGATGTGATGATTGAGTAGATACCACGTTGATCAATACTTGCACAACCTCATAACATGTAAACTAGCCTTGTTGGCAGTGTAAGATTCTTGGGGAAATCATAACATCAAGTATAGCTAAAGATTATGATAGAAGAGGATTGAAATAGATGATGGAATACAAACTACCTTTTCCCTTTATAATTTTCATTGCTCACTCCCAAGTAAATTAAAAGTATAATACAAAAATTTTGGATTCATGCAAACCATGAATCCTAAGTTGTTTTCTAAAGCAAATCATACACGACCTCCAGCTCTCTTCATCTCAAAGTCATCAACCAATAACAAAAATATTACAACTAGCTGGCAGCTGCTACTTATATGCGAGGTGAGCTTGACAAAATCACCAGAGAATATCTCTTGTTTTATGTTCGCTCACGTCACCTCTGGTAAAATATCTTCGGCGTATCACCAGACCTCATTTGTTCTTCATCGTGGCTTTTCGTGTAGCTTCCCTAAGGGCTTTCCTCTTCTCTTCCCTGTAAAAATGTTGAAGACAATAATAGGTTATATGATCTGAAATTAACTCTGTTCCATTAGCACGTCAGTGTTTAACAACTCGTGATAGTGAAACTACAAATAGTACCTAGCTTTTGCAATTTCCTCTCTAGGAGGGGGTTTCTTCTTTTCCCTCTTTTTTGTTGCCACCACTTGGTTTTCTGCTTTCCCATTTTTAGTTGCACCACTGTTTTGTCCGACACCTTTCTTAACTGAATGTGTTTGGACATCCCTCTTCCTCTTTTTATCACCCGCTACTTCCTTCTTCAATTTCACATTCTCATTTGCAATGCTTTTTTTATCTGAATGCTTGTCATCATCCTCTTCAGAATCCTGCTGGTCACTGTTCTCTATGCTTTCAGCACCTTGTACTTCTTCAGACTGAACCGACGATTTTGCAGCAGACTTGGAATTGCTCATCTTTTTCAACTGGAAAAGAAACAATACATATGAGGCAAAATGTTTTACTGAAACAAACTTGCAGCAACTCCAAAGAAGAAATATGTTTATAATCTTTCATTTGTTTTTACAACCACATGTGCTAGTCCCAATTCATTTTTTAGTCCCAGAAACCATAATAATTTCTTCTATATCTCTTACAACAACAGCATACCCAGTGTAGTCTTCACTTGAGTGGGGTTTGAATTCTTCTATATCTCTTACAAGTAAGAAAATCATTAATCATTTCAAGTTCCACAAGCTTAATGAAAAGATGAAATGTTTGTTTGACATGAGGAAGTTAGATTTTTATACGAGTACAGAAGCATGAGAACTGAAGAGAAGCACACAAAACCTCATGTGTATAGGGTTGAATGATATTTATTGTGTATGGCCAAAACTATGTAAACCAAGCAGGGCAAAAGGGAAAAATCATTTCGAGAAAAAAAAAAAAAAAACTTTCAGAGGACAATTCAATGATATGCTCAGAATAACTAATGTGGCTTGTTCTCCTGCATTTTTTTCCAATGGAATAAAAGAACAGAAATAAATCATTTTGTATAGTCATCTCTAGTTCAATAAACAGAAGTTCTTAAATAAAGCATTTGCTTCGCAGCTATAAATAATAAGGCATACCTTGGCTACAAAGAATCCATCCATGTTGTGCACATGAGGATAGAATCGCCTTGTCTTGTCCAAAGATGTGTGGAAACGGTGCTGCCTAAACCGAATAAATCTGGGAGAGGCAGCTTTAATTAGTTGTAGAATTAGACAACCTTTCAAGTAAATGCACACACACTATAAAAGTAATACCCAGGCCTCCCAAAATCAAGTCCACATGGCACAAGCTTAACATCTCTCTTCTTGAGTGCATAATCTATAACTGCTTCATTCTGCAGTTCCAAGTTAGACAAATGAGTTGAATACTTTGCAAAGCACCAGCTTTTTTGAGAATTCATTTGGAAATATATGTTAAGAAAGATACCTCTTCAACCATAATGGAGCAGGTCGAATACACAATGTATCCACCTGATTTTGAGTTGGCATCAACCATGTCAATTGCTGCAAGTATTAGTTCCTGCAAATGAAAATTGACGATAAAGCACGTTTCTCAAAGGCCACAACAATATGCGAATAGGGGAATATGTGATGAAAAGAAACATCATGGAGCAAACTGCTTCCAATACCATCACCAACACCCTCCTGCTTTGGGAGGACACATATAACAACACATCAAAAAAAGAAAGCCGATAAGACAACTAGAAATGCAAAATTTGTCCTCCTATACAACAATTAAGATCAACGGAATCAATCATTAGAAACAAATAAGATAAAGATCAATTCTTTATGCAACTTAATCTCTCCCAGAATGCAGACTTTCAGAAACCAGTATTTACAAACAGCCTGAGAAGTTAGATGCTTGCAATATACTTTGTGGTGTTCTGTTATGAATCATGACAAGCTCTGAAGCACCCAACTAATTCAGGGAAATTTTCATGATATACTCCCACAGCGCAAATCGTTGCAAGTGTATAAATATGGATGACACAAAATCACCAAAATTTACACATCTAACTCATACCTTCTGCAGTTGTGAGCAATTTTGTATATCAGGTGCAGTTTTGGAAGTTTTAACAGACTCATCCTTGGAGATTACCTGTAGAAAGAACAACATTCATTGGTTTAAACATGATCCAAGCCAAGCATATATATAGAAGGTTACCACATACCCCAGTGCCACTGCAGGGAGCATCCAGCAAAATCCTATCAGCAGTGTTCTGACCCAAAACTTTAGGCAACTGAAATGATCCCCCAAACAAGGTATTAGATCAGAGGACTTTGTCCATATCATCATTAAGAATGTAAACCAGGAAACAGAAACACAAGAACAAAATCTTGTCGGATCAATGCCTGTAGCTCGATGAAATTAGTAAAGACCTACTTCAGCCAATAAGCATGAGTGCTCATAATGGAGAATAAAATAGGACATTGTCCCCATATGAAATACAGAAAAAATAAAAATGTGCTAGTTCTAAAGGGAAGATTGCAAAATAGTCCAATTCAAACCTCTCTTCCATCGTAGTTGCAGACAATGGTGTTTGTTACCCCCATGCGATGTAAATTGGCAGTGAGAGATTTAAGTCTTGACTCCTTCATCTCATTTGCATAAATAATACCTAGTTTTTCAAGGTAAAATATGTCAGTGTCATTCAGACAATGATTGAAATGGCAAATGCTATTAAGCACTAATCTGGAAGACAGCATTATTTACAGTAACTTCAAAAACAGAACCAGAGAGAAGTTAGAAAAATACCATGGCAAACATTAATATGTCACAAAATCTTAGGACAAACAACAGTAAGTATATAAGACAGACACATCAGGAATGACAACTGGAGGAAGCAAACAAATTGATAATGCAGGTTATTATTTAGCAAGTACTGTTTTTTTACCAAGAATGATGTATATGAGTGAAGAGTAAAATAGAACGAAAACATCTAGTATAACTGCATTAGAAATTAGCAGGACAAGAAATGGAAAGCAATGAATTATTTTACAAGGAAATGGAGATAATCAATACTGACACCAGGGCAGCCAGATGTATTCAAATTCATTCTCCTATCTGTATCCAGAAAGTATGGATGCATTGTGGATAAAATGGACTCCTTCACAAGAAAAATATACAACACGATTAACTGCACAATGAATACATACCACTATTTTTCATCAGTGCAGCAACATAAGTTGTTTTGCCTCCAGGAGCAGCACTACACCATGAAAAAATTACCCACTTTAGGAGAAAAAAAGCTAACGAAAATTTCACTTTTCTGCTAACTGAACTAACTAGTAAGAAGATGGCAGAAATTGCTTTAGCTTTCCTCCCAAAAGAAATGATATTAGGTGCATAACTTGAACCTAAGACGGACAAAGTTATATCCAAGACAAAGCTGCTGATTTATAGAAAGAAAGAAGAAATTAAAAGTGAAAGAGGAAAAGAAGATGCTTTGTTTTTTCCGATTAGCTTTATCCTAGACTATCCAAGTATGGACTAGACAACTCTTTCAGCAATCAAACTTGTTAATTCTTACCAATACATATAAGAAAATGAAATGATAATAAATCTGAAAACAATATTGATAAAGAACTGAATAGGTGGAAATTCAATGATCGGCAATTGAAGCTAACATTATTTAGAAAATAAGTTATTTACTTACGCCATATCAACGACACGTTCATTCTCCTGGGGGGCAAGGGCCATTACAGGCAGAAAAGAGCTTGCACTTTGGAGCTGTAAGCAAGTTATTATTAGAAATAAGTATCACAGTTGCATATTAAGAGCAAATATATCTTGTAAACAAGTTAGTTATAAGAAACTGTAAGCAAGTCAGGTTACCATGTAATGACCAGCCATATACTCAGGAGTGGCACCAACTGGAACTTGAGAATCATATACAACTAGTCCAACCTACAAAGTCATAAATGCATATGCTGAAATAAGTAAGGATACATATGAAACTAAGAAATAACAAATTCAATGTTACCTAAATAATGGGTTAATCCAAAGAAAACACACAGAATCACATTTAATCTTTGTAATTGTACCTTTGACCATTTGCTTAATGGGTCCAAATTGACACCTCTGTTAAGAAGAACGCCAGCTAAATCCCGTCTGCGAGTCTGAAATATTGTCCAAGCAATACAATATGAGTCGACCATCAGAGCGAAAAAACGGAAGGATAGAAAAGAGACAGAAAAAAACATGACCTTCAAAGTGTTTGTCCGTAGAGAAATTGGTCTAGGTTTTTCAAATGCTTCAATAAGTTCAATCAGCTCAACAGGGGGAAACAACTGCAGTAAGGTCACACATCATCCACATTGAAATGAAAAATGCAACTTTTGAGAAGGGAAAAGGTTCAGAGTCTACACTATTTTGAGATAGAAATTACCTCCACCAATGACTCAATCAGAAAATCATTGTATCCATAATATGAACCCAAGTCCCTTTTAAGTTGATCAACGTAATCCTTACGTGTCACACCTTCTTGCCTCAATGACTTCAAATTTGAGAGCACTCTAACAACTGCGTTTATTTTATTATATTTGAATGATAAACTTACTTCTCGGAAAAAAAAATATAATTCAATGAAGGAGAAGAAACTCACTCTCTTTTATCCTCCTTTGGAGGTTAGAGAGATCCGGGGGTCTCTGTGTTTCTTCTTCAAGCTCCTAAAAACACAAAGACAAATTAGGCATTCATGATTAACTTTTTTCCCTGAATGAGTGTATGACAAATCAAACCGCTAATCAAGAACTTGAACATTAAAGCAAACCTCAGTTGTTGGCAGTCTGAAATCATCAGCTTCTTCTTTAATATTGAGCTGCAGTTCTAAATCATTGTCCTCTTCTTCTCTTTTCTTTTCATCATCAATAGCTTTAGACTTCCTTACAAGATCATTATCATCTGCATCAGAGTCAGAATCTGCATTTGAATCCGAATTAACATCTGAACCATCATCTGCAAACATATGACAAAACAAAGAAGAATAGTTAGTGAGTCATAAATGATGGCTAAAATTAGAACACAAACGCAATGCACCAAGTTAAAACAGTACCAGCATCACCACTTCCTAATATATCTGCAGCAAAGGGGTCATCGATGTCAGAAGACATCTCAGAATCAGAATTAATTTCCTGTTCATTATCTTCTTGAAAATCCCCATCCGTTCCTTCACTATCACTAAAAAGTTCCTCCTTTTCCAGTGGCTTAGCTGGCAAAGGTTCCTTCTTTTGCTTCTTCTTGGCAGGGAGTTTCCCTAATTTAGAACCTGATTTCTTAACGAGCTTGGGACCAGCCATTTAAGCTACAATGCAACAAAAAGTTTTCACAAATAAAACCCTATTTCACTTCCAAAACTTGTACTAGAATGGAAAATCAACAAAACCCTAATTTTTTTCCAATATAACAATACGTTAGTTGCAGTGTGTCATTCAAGCCAATAAAATTAGTTGGAAAAAAAAGAACTACAGAGGCATGCAGGCAGAGAGGAAGATGAAGATACCTTTGGAGGGAAGCGGCTGAATGTGCGAAAATTAATTAGCGAGGGCTCAACTGGAATTTTGGATTGGGTGAAAATTTCGGTTTGGGTCTAATATTGTGTATTATTGTTCTTCTTCTTTCGGCCCAGTTATAAAAGAGCGTGGGCTTCCGTTTTTGGGCCGCCATTTAATTGACCTTCTGAAATTGAATTTTTTTGGATTAGGCAACATATGTTTAATTGAATTTCATGAAGTCAAAATGGTTTTAATGTTATTTTTTACCATATTTTTCGAGTTATCATAGAATCCTCTTCATTTTTATCTTTTTCATATTTTGAATTTATATAACATGATGTATATACACTTCTCTATTTTACATATACATCCTTATATACTATAACTAATGAATATGCCTTGTATTGTATCTAATAATAAAACAATAATTGGGATAAAATGTATTGTAAGATGACTGAATGGTCACATTGCTTAATTTTCCCAATTTTTTTAAGTAACTTTATTGATACAAAATTAGTGGTATATAAATGAATTTTGTAGAAAATTTACTATAGTTAAAGAACATTTTAAGATATTCACTCTGGTTTATGTTAAGAAATCTTCAATTACATTTTAGGAAGCGTATGAGAAAACTGAGTGCATCTTTAATTTGATGCAGAATAGAGAATTTTGAGGTCCAACATCACCGATAAGTTACACGTATGCACTTCTTTTTTTCCACTTATGTATATCATTTTAATTAAAATAATAAATTCAGTTGAACTCACGAACTCGCCCGCCCTAATCCAAGTTGTTTTAGACTAGAATATTGAATGTTTTGCAAAGTGTCATTTTAAAAGGCAGAAAGAAGTGATGGGGGAATTTATTCCGACCTCAAATCATGTACTCGAAAATTGTCAGAATTTTTTGTGAGTGTTGTGACTTTCTTATGATTAAAAACAAGATGAACAAAGGAAAAACACCAATTTGGGTACTGTATATGTTCCAGAAGTATCAATACATCACATTACAGCTCAAAAATTCTGAGTGCTGCAGCTTTTTTAGTGAATCAAAAGCATCTCCTCTATGCATTTCTGGTGGCCACAGAGAAGGAAAGTTGCCAACTTTTTTTTATACTTCATTAGGAAAAAATTGACTAGCAAGATATTTTACGCTCAACACATCTTCAGAATATTAGAGAGATTTCATATACATAAAGATAACTACGCTCAAATTGGAGAAAACACCCTGTATATATGCTCGGGTTATAGTAATTTTTGTTTAAACCCTATATATATATGGCTGTGTTTGGTATCACGCAAGTCATTTTTAAGGATCGTGTTTTTCATAAAGAAATAGTATCTTCCTATTTTACTTTTCATTTTTTCCTGTTTTTAATGAAACTTGTCGTCCACCTTAGAATTAAATAAGCAAAAATTCAACCGCAAAACATGACGATAGTGTACTAATAGCTGAGTTCCTTAAAATTAATATGATGAATATCTTAAAAGTGATTTGGTTTTTTTTTTTTTTATATATGATTTTACTTGAAAGTTTAGTGTGTATAAGATCTTAATCAAGTTTATTTTATAAATAAGATCTACTAAATTAAAGTTTAGTGTGTATAAAACTAGGTTTTTCTTTAGTTTGAACGAAAGAAATACTGATAATTTTAGATCAAGAATCTAATATCTGTGGATAAATTGACATGATTTTGACTAAAGTATACTTTGGTTTAGGCATACTTGAACAAGAATGATCTGCCTTCTTTATTACTTAATGTGGGAAAATACTATTCGGTGGGTCCATTAATTAATTAGTTAATCACTTAATCTCCCTTTAAACCCGGCGTAGCTATTTGCCTATAAACATACCATTATGAACGTATAGAGAAAATAAAATTTTATATATATATATTAATATTAATGTTTCACGTGTGAATAAGTTACATTCAAAGGTCTATTGTCAAACTTATTCATATTCTTTGATTTTCTCATGTTAATAAGCGACATCTATATTATTCATGAATATTTATTGTCTTATATAATCTTATACTATTCTTTGATCTATTCAATGTTAATAAGTGTCCTGCTACATTATTCATAAATACTTATCATTTTATATAATTTTAAATAATTTTTATCTCGTCTGAAATTAAATTTTGGAGTCGAGCCCATTTTGTTTAAAACCAAAGAAAAAAATCAGAGGGCTTAATTGCGTGGCTATGATTCAAGGAACGAAAGCAAAAAAAAAACAGAGGAATCATTGGCTTTATGGTTGTGAAACACACCAATCAGATCTTTCAGGTGAAGCAGAATCCAAAGATATTTTCAATCTAAAGGACCTACCAAAAGCTATAGATGAAGGACAAAAATAAAATATCATTTTATCACAAGGTTATGGTGGATACCATTTTGAAAATAATGACACCATATCCACACATATCTTAAAAAATAGTACTGCAATTTTCTTGTTCACGCAATGTGTTACCACCACACAAATTAAAGTTTCTTTCTTTATTTCTAGACTAGATTCCTTAATTATCTTGAACGTTAACTGCTTCCCAAGTATATTACATAAGCATTAGTTTAACTTTTAAATTCTTGTTACAAGTCATTTCGTTCTGTACGGTTGATGATATGTGTGAATTAATTATTTAAACAACAGAATAAGTGATGCATTGTTTAACATGCATGCATTATAAACGTTTTTTATATTATAAGTACGCGTGTGAAACCTAAATATTATATTTATATAAACATTAGACAATTTGACAAATTGCAATTAAATTACTACTATTATTTACAGGGCTTGTGGCGATGTCGTCGTGTATTTGATTGCAAATTGCAATTAATTTTGTTAATAGGGTTTGTGTTCCTGTTATGCACGTGGCCATGTCGAAAACTTTGCTTCTAATTGGCCTGAGTCTGTTAATTAATCTCATTATTATACTATGCTTTAACTGCTCACGTTATTTTTAATGGTATAGAACTATAGATTATAGATTAATAAAAAGCGTCATGATTAAGGTCTCGCATGCTAATTAAAAGATTACAATCCCATAATCCTTGATTATATGCTTAATCTTAATAAAATATAGTTAGCTGTCAGCTTGTCACTAAATCTTCCACCCTGACATAATTTAATCAAATTAAACCTTAATAATCAGCACATGTAATGCCACTTTAATTGTACCCCTTTAACCTTAATACAAGTCTCTCTTTTGTGTCGGTACTCAAGATTTGACCTAATAGTTAACAAAATCAGAAACGAAGTCAGGATTAAATTTCAAGTTCAAGCAAATTAAGATTCTTTTTTTCTATTTATTCGGAGTTTAGATCTTTTTGCTCTTTGGGTGATTTAAACCAACAATTTTAGAATTAGAGATGGAGGGTGCTTACTATTCGAGCAACCCATCTTATCTAATTTCTTTTCATCACCTGTACTGATGAGAGATTACTATAGCTATACAATAGAATAATAAAGGTGCATGCAAATTGATCCAACACTAATTAATTTCATAAGAATGTGAAAAGAAAGTCTTATACTTTAAGATGAGATCTTGGCACAAGTGATCCCACCACAATTCACTAACAAAAATATCTCTATATGTACTTGGTTGAACACGTTAACCTATAGTTAACTAAATGAAGTCACGTCTTTTCTTTAATAGCTTAATTTTTTGAAGAGATCAATATATATGCACTTCAACAAAATCAATTAATAGTTGGAGCAATTAGTGAATAATTAAAAATCCATTTTCTATATTATTCCTCTTTAAAGGGTTGTCACGTAGAAAACTTGTGGAGTATGCAAAGCATCACTTAAAGAACAGTGCTATCTAGGATAAGGACAAGTGTCTCAGGTTCATGCACAATTCTACTCAAGTTGTGAGCTGTGACATTTGAGTACCAAAAGGTCAATTGATAACCATGGAAGCAATCAAAAGTAGAAGAGGCCAAATTCCAGTGGCATCCACAATTTTATCTATTATGGTCCCACTTCTACTACAACAAAAACTTGGTAGGAGTAGTATATTTTTGGAATTTTAGGACCCTGCACACGTTGTTGGTTTCCTCTTAGGTGGGTGGGGTACGCGGGACGGAGTTCGCGATTCGGACGGACTCAGGACTTTTTATGTACATCATGTATTTGTATTAGAAAATTAAATAAATATATGTGTATATTAACTTGTGATATCCCTAACAAAATTGACTCACGGCTCAATGGTAAGTAAGGGGCCATGAAAATGCTAGAATTATGTTCGAACCCCAATATCATTAACCCCAAATTCTAAATCATGGTTCCACCTCGGGTAGGGGGCTCTGGGGTAGGGGGAGAGGTTGTTAAATATATATTTTTTGGTCCAATTCAATGTGTCTAATTGAGTCAATATGTGGACCGGCTGGTTTGAAATTGGACCATATTAATTGTCAAGATAGAAATAGTGACAAAGGAATTGTGAATCACAAAATAAGGCAATAAGATCATATCATACAATAATTCAAAATAAAGTTGGTAGTGCTTGCTGGTAGTTAGTATTGGTCATTAAATTTAGGTCCATTTTGACATTATTTAGTTAGCTATAAAAAGTCTAAGCTACTATAGTACTTATTAGAGAATAGACTTTTTATCTCCTTTACTTAACGTCCTGCCACTAAAAACACCACTTGTCAAAAACTTACTTTAATTGGTAATAGCTTGTTTTCGTGGCCATGGATAACTAGGTAAAAAAATAAGTATCTTGATATAGTTATGGACCACTAGAATAAAGAGTTGTGCTTTCTTGAAGAAAAACAAAAATAAGTGTCCATTTCGAAATAATAGTATTGTTTGATTAGACGCTAATCTTTTATAATATATTAAATTATGCTGGACTGGATTTAATCTTTATCACTCGTAGATTCTTAACAATGAGGCATTCTTTATTGTATTTGGTGCAAAATATCAGTCTTGCTTGCCATGAGTAAAACAATGAGTTATCAATCATAATCAACTATAATTGAGAGCTGTGTTGTCCTAATCATCTTTTTCCCTCATCTTGATTTGCTGCATCTGTTTTTTTATATTTTCAAGTAGACAAAAATAAAAACAAAGACACTCACATGGAAAATAAAAGGATTCTCATTTAGAAAATTAGGGTAAATATATATATTAAAAAATTAGTCTATGCAGTAAAATCATTATACAGATTCCAAGAGCGAGCAAATGAGAACAAGAAAGACTAGCTAACTCGCATGTCATTTACAAGAAGATTTATTCATACATTGATCAGATAACAAAATTAGCTTTTGATCTGAAAATATCCATTCTTTAATAGTTATCTCCATCTCCATGAACTCCTTTCTACCTTCTCTTCAGGTCTTGTAATGCCCTGAAAATACAAAAAGAAAACAGAACACACATTCAGTTTTAGAAAATAATATTGGAATCCAATTTGTTTGAACTACTTTCTTTTTTTAGTCTGCTTAAAAAAATAATCCTTCCGGCCTTTTCAACTTTAATTTTAGACTATGAGATTCAAATGTCAAGTATTAAAACGGAGAGAGTAATTAATAACAGAGAGGAATTAAAGACTTACACAATAATGGGATTGAATATTTTCCTCTGTTCTGTTAGGTGAAAATCCAATTACACTTCTTCTGTGAAATCTGTTAGTGGAATCTTCACTACTTGAAGAGCTTGAAGTCAATGAAGGAGGATTAGGTTGATCTGTAGTTGAAGAAGACAAAGGAACAACTTGATTATCACCATCACTGCTTCCATCATCTTCGTCTTCGTCGTCTTCATCATCTTCTTCTTCTTCTGTATCATCATTATTATGATCATTAAGATCTTGATCTGCGCCATCATTATTATTTCTATGAAAACATTTCTGGCAAACTGAAACAGTGGGACCAAGCTTAGAGCCAGAGCCAGTCCATGGGGTAAGTGATTGGCAAGAATTACAGAGAAGAATTCTTGAATGCTTAGCCACAAGGAAATTGGCTGTGTGAACTCTGGCATCACAATCCCAACAAAGACTGGCTTGATCTGATTCACAATAAACTCTTGCTATTGAACTGCACAACTCACATTTCTTCATTGTTATTATCACACATATAGAGTCACTAAACAAAAGATTTTTCTATCTGAAATTTGGGTCAATCTTTAGGTCTTTGGAGATTATGATGTTACAAGAAATATAGTAAATGCCTACAAGACTACAATCCACATTTGCCCTTATATAGAAAAAAGGTAAAAAAAAAACTTACAAGTCACATCACTCCCCCACAACAACCCCAGGTCATCAACTACACCCCTTTTCCTTTTTTAAATTTTGTTAGTGTCTAACAACTGTCAAATTACTAAAAATAGATCTTATCAAGTGTTAAACTAATTCTTGAACCAAGAAAAGATCTAGAGTAGTTAATTTTCTTCTAGTTCTTTGGCATAGGTAAGGATAGAAAAGTACTTGTCTTCCCTTCAAACATAATATAATATACTTCCTCCGTCCTATTTTAAATAAGTTAGTTTAACTTGACACGTAATTTAAGAAAGAAAGAAAAACTTTTGAAAATTATGATTTAAAATAAGTGGTTGATGTTTGGGTGAGTATAAATCATTTGGGTAAATTGTAAAAAGGATATTTTAATGTTAAATTGTTATTGTAGAATGAGTGATTCATTTTTAAACTACTAAAAAGAAATGTGAGTTATATAAACTAAGACAGATACTATATAATTAATTTTTTCTTAACCTAACTTTCCACTATTGCCCTTTATGAAATCATAACTACAACTTGGTAAGTAGTTCAATTTATCTCCAAGAAAAATATAAAACATTATTAAATGAAAGGGTAAAATATGAAAAATATTTCAAACATCCATCTTGAACTTTGAACGATGAAAAACGCTTTAAAAATTCAGTTAATATGAAATAGTTAGAGTAGAAATAGACGAACGCCAAATGTCCGAATCCAGATGGCATCATAAACAGGTTTGTTTGTTTGCTTTTTTTTTCCGACGAACCAGGATGAGTTAAACCCCAGCTTAGTGACAGTGATGTAACTTTGGGGGTCCAAATTAAATAATAATGTCGTAGAGTATCGTCAAACGTCCATAAAACGTTAATTTATTTTTTTCCACTCATGAAACGTAATGTACATCATATACTTTTGATTAATTGACGAGTAGATGCTTTGTTATACAGTCACATTAACGTTGGTGAAATTACCACATGGCGTCACACCATTTATAACACAACCTTTACTACTTTAGAATATCGACGATCAATATTCAGTAACATATCCAATGTAATTCACAAGTTAAATTTGAGAAGAATAAATTGTAGCTGGAGCTTAGATGATCCAACGTACCTTATGCTAGGATTTTATTATTCTTGTCCAATATATATAAGGAGATATCAGACATCAAATTCGTGTAAATCTAAAAAAACAAGGATAACATATAGAAACTATGGAAACTATGACCCACGCATCCATGGTTGGGGCTAGGGAATGCTGAGGCCCATGCTTTTCTAGAACAACTTTATATCACACAAACAAATAATAATGGCTATCCTCCATACTCAAATGTAAGGTTATTAGGTCCATGTAGGGGTGTCAAATGGACAGGTTGTTGAAATTGGAGATATTAAAATGAGTTGAAATAAAAATTGGGTTGGGTCTTGACCCTCTCAAGTTTATTTTGGGCTAAAACACGGATTGGGTCTTGATCCGCCCAATTTAACCCGCTTAATCTCAATAATTTTAACATTGTGATATTTAACTTTTATAATCATAATTTGAATTTCAACTCAATAATATTTTTAAAAAAAAGTAACAAATGGATAGATAAATCCTAAAACATATTAAATAGATAATAATTCATACCTTCAATAGGAATATATCTTAATAATGAGTTTTTAAAACGGGTTGAAATTGGAGATTGAATTGGGCTCAATTGAGGATTCTCTTAAAATGGGTTATAGACTTGAATTGGTTGAGATTGAATCCAATTCAAATTATCTTGAACCCAACCCTTAAAATTCTGGACGGATTAAGCGGGTTACCTATGTTTGGGTTCATTTTTAACACCCACCCCTGGGTCCATGTATAATCATGTGCACATTTGTCTACATATATGTTTTATTAATGTCTCAACCTAATTTCAAATGTCCCTTTCATTCTCTACATAATACATGAATATATATATGAAATGATTTCTTAATGCAAAATAATATTTATGGATGGATGTCTATTGGTGGGGGCATCATCTCAGGAAGGTTTATCCACATTCATGGGGTGTTTAGTATGAAGAAAATATTGTTGACTTTGGAAAATATTTTCCAAAAATTAAGTGATATACTTATCGTTTATTTTTTTTTTTTGATGTTTAGTAAGTAAATAAATAAAAAAAAAAATTTAATTTTTTTTTTTAGTTAAACACTAGAGGGTGGGAGAGGGGTCGGGAACACTAGGTGTGGGGGTGCTAACAGCGGGAGTAGGGAATGTGGTGGGGTGGAGGGGTCTAGACAATCATCGTGAGATATCATTTATAGAACTTGTTTCAGTTATTTTCAGGAAAAGAAAATTATTTTCCTAATTTTTAAAAAATATTTTGACCAATTAAATTCAAAACACACACCTTCACTATATATTGACATCAAAGCATATTACATTATCATGATTAAATAATAAATCAAGATAAAAATACACATTAATTAATCATAGTTATTTTATATAATAGAAGTGCATGTAAAAAATATTTAGTACTATAATATTTATCATTAATCTGATATAAATATCGAATCTAAATAGTTATTTTCTATTTCAGCTCCAATCATCCACTTTTCGTTTTAATAAAATAAAATTATTGTCTTACATGGGGGTAAGGAAAAATGGAACTCACACAGTCCAGTCTTAAATAATTTACCTGTTATGAGTGATAAAATATTAAAACTATAGTGATTTCTGAAATCTTCTCTTATAAATAACACCAATCATAAGCCTTGGTTTTGAAGCTTGCATTTGCTTTTGTGTTGATTTGAGATGTATTTGATGTGCCAGCCACCATTTGTCACAACACACTTAAAAGGGGTAGTTTGGTAAGCCGCATTAAAATAAATAATTCATGTATTATATATGATATTATTTAGTATAATGGTTGGTAGGAATTTGAGTCTATGTATAACTAATTCATAGATCAGTTATATCTCCTACATGGTATTATAGGATGTATTACTAATACCTTTCATTTGGAGGTATTAGTAATACATAGAATATAATACCATGGGATAAATCTATGTAAAGACAAAAATATCTTTCAAATCATTTTAATTATTTTGTTTATTTTCTTGTTTTTATGGTTTATATTTGTACTAGTAAATTTATTTAAATAAATTAGCTTACAAGTTATTTAGAGAAAGTTGCTTATTACTAAATAAATACAATATATGAAATGTGAATTGTTTAACATTAACTAATTAAAATGGCAAATATGTTTTTTAATTATTTGTATTTTGAACAATTTATAAATTGCATACATATTAAAACTACAACTTGCAATTTTTATGTGTAAATGTAGATGATTTATTCAACTTTACTATTATTTACCGTCTTTTCAATTTTAAAAGTTGAAAGTTTATCTTTTTTTTTTAATTGAAAATTGACATTTTGTAAGTAATCAATTTATTAAGATGATAATTATTTATCCTCAAATAATTTAAGTGAAAAAAAGGCAAACATGACAACAAAATTGTTCTTCTCATAACTAGTTAGAATGCCATAAAAAATAATATTGTCCGACAATTATTTACCGTAACCCAATTACATAATAATTCAAGGGTATAATTGGAATGAAATTTTTTATAAAAGTTTCAATCCAAACACAAGATGAGGTGGGAAACAATGAACCAAACACTTGGTAAAAATAAACCCTGCATTACTAATCCCTGCACTATTAATTCCTGCATTACTAATCCCGACATTAGTAATTTCTGTATTATTCATCTTTGTACCAAACGACCCCTTAAATCTTAATAAATGGCCCATGAATCAAGTAACCATAAGTCATAGCCCCAACTTTTGGCCACTTTTCATGAAAGATATACTCAAACCAAAAGACCAAACAAACTACAAAAGTATCATATGGTCCATTCAAGTTTTCCCATCCACACACTATATATGTGTAGCACACTTATATTTTCCACATTCTTTACTTTACTTCAAAATTCAAAATGTGTCTTTTTAAAGCTAGTGTTTGATTATATATTTCATTGAAACTTAATATTATTTTTTTGAAGTTTGTTGAAAAATAGGTTTGGGAATTTGAAATTATATGTGGATATGCATTTTAATTACTTAAACTTTTATTAAAGTTTTGTGAGAGTGAATTTTCACCCAAAAACCCAAAAGCTGATTTGAACCAATTTTTGAAACCTGGAAACTTCATGAACAACAATGTTTTAATTCTTTTTCTGAAAATTTGAGAACTTTATGAACAACAAAATTTACTCTCAAAATCTACGACCTAATGAGAGTTTAGTCTTTAGACTCTGGATTAAGTAAGCATTTATAATCTACTCTAGTATAAGTTCCTATTCTTTTAATTAATTTTTCCAATAAGTATTTAAGCGCTCGGCCTCATTGGCCACAACCCCATAAGCCAGTGGGTGATTTACAAGAATGACTTAAAAATGAGTGGTCTTGAATTATCGATTCCATTTGCCTTATGAATAAAATTTCAAGGTTAATAAGTTTTGTCTCATGAGCAACACTTTTGACCTTGAATGTTTAGTCCACGAAACAAGTGGGAAACTTCTTTAAGTTTTAAATGGGCCTAGAAATTCTAGCCCAATTTTTACGTTGGGTTAAACTGTTCTCAGAGCCCAGAAAATCCTTACGGTTTCTGTTGGTGACGATGAGGCAAGAACAGAAGGCCTTCATTTGTTCTTGCAGTAATTTGGGCTCAATGGCATATGGGCTGGTCCATAAACATATGAGCCCAGCTTCTAAGAAGCTTCCTGATAGAAACGTGTACAAGTGTGTAAATATTCTATTTTGTAATTACATGTAGATATTAGGTGCACTTATTTTCGGTTAGTTTGTTATAACATAGATCAATTAGGAGATATCATTGGAAAAAGTTATCTGGTACTTTTTTGGAGAGATAGTGAGAAGTGATAGGTATCCCGTAGAATTAATCGAGGTGCGTGAAAGCTGACCAGCACACCACAATCATAATTTTCATGTATAGCTAGTGATGGTGAAGTTTTTGAGTCAAGCTCAACCTGATTCATTATTTCATTCAATGTTGGCCTTATTTTATATTGTTAATGTTTCAGATGTAGTTTTGGTCAGTGAGGAGTATTGAGTCGTCCCATATCAATGAACATTAGGGTTCTTGGTCCTCCTCTTTATACGGTATTGAATAATTATCCTTTGTGAGTTGGTTCAAAATATCGCTTACAAAGATCTAAACCATTATAAAGGATTAAAAAAAATCAACTAAACACATTTATTAATGGCAAACCCATTTGTGCATATGTATGTATGGTTTTAAAATCGAACGTGCACGCAAGTTGGTGAAGGGAAAAGTATTTTCTTGGGCCAAATAGGTGTGCCAACCCGTCCTAAAGAAGCTTTCAAAATATTAAAGACTATATAGTTGACATTTACATCTGGCAGTGTTTTTTCATAATGGCATGTGTAAAACTTAAAAACAGGTCTGTCACATGTTATATTTAGATTAGAATTAATTGAGATCTAATCAGATTTTGCTTATTAATTACCAATAAAAAGAGGCTCAAGTAATTGACTAGAGGAAGAGAAACCAAAAAATGGATGTAGATAGTGTGAAGGCATTAAAAAGTACATTAGACCTTTTGTAAATTTGATAAAGACTTGCTCATATACTTTGAAATCTTCGGGTGGTGGTGAATTAAATCAATTCAATATTTTATATAAAAGTTAAAATTTATTTAAATTATACGAAAAACACAGTACCAAGTTACGACCTTTATCATGTCGATTAGGTCAAAGTTCACTGTGGAACGTAGCAACTAATTTGAATGAAGGGATTAATGTTTAAACATAACACCACATTAATTAGAGTACTACTATTTTCCTGAAGATGTAATTCAGACATGAAGTAGTTGTATATAATACATATTATGGCGTTTCCTTCCGTAAAATAGTACTTAAAACTAAGAAATAAAAAAACATTCAAGATTTATTATCCAAATTGGACATACATTACATTTACTGCATTGGAAAAAAAGAAGGGATTAATCTTCATAAAAAAATCAAACAACTTGAATTTTTATTTTCTGCCCTTCCATGCAAATCCTGTTTTCTTCAGCTATCAGTATGATAAGGTGGAATGCTTTGTTCATTTCTGAAGAAATTTTTGGGATCCACCTCACTCTTCACTTTAGCCAATCTCTCAAAGTTGCCACTATAATACTTTTCACCCCATATTTTAGCCTTGGAATAACTATAGTCCTCTGAATTTGTTCCGAAATCAAGATCCCTATAGTTCAGATAAGCACTTCTTGGTGATTTTGCAACATATGGCTCCATTTTCTTGTACAGTTTCCTCATCCATCCTATCTTCTGGCTTGATATATTCTCGCTGTTATCGCCCCAATTCACCAAGTACTGAATATTATACAAATTCCCCTTTCTATGAGGGAATGGAATTTCAGATTCTGATATTTTATCTAATATCCCACCTAATGGCTCCATTATCATCAGAGGTCTTTCTTCTTCCAAAAATAGTCTTTTTACCATTTCCCAACCACTTTCCGGAATTGGAGTCTTCACAAAATCAGAAGTGGCTTTGAAATAATTCTTCTGCGTTGGAATACTCTTTTGTAGCAGAACTTCAAGTGACTCATTTGTTCTCCTGCCATAGAAATACAGGACTGATCCAATCCAGGAAGATTCGCGGCATTCTTTTTTAATGCAAGGCCTGTTACTACAATCCACAACAGGCTCTTGGTAGCAATCTTTTTTCTCCAAATCAAATTCAGGGAATTTTTCTTTGAGCAATGGAATTAACTCATCAACAGGTCCAAGATATAGTGATTGAAAGATTATTTCAACATACTTTTCATTCTCTGTTCCATCATTTTGTATAATTACTCTGATAAGTAATTTATCAGGTAATTGATGCGCGATGTTTTCCCATTTTTTGAGGAGATTTTGATTACCTTCTAACCTCTTGTAAACAGTGAAAACAGTAACCTTGTCAGGAACACGAACAAGTTTGAGTTTCCATGCTAAAATAACACCAAAACTTGCTCCTCCACCTCCTCTTATTGCCCAAAACAAATCTTCTTTCATTTTCTTCTTATCAAGAATTTTTCCATTTACATCTATTACGCGAGCATCTACAACATTATCAGCTGCAAGCCCGAATTTTCTCATCAAAGTACCTATCCCTCCACCACTAATAATCCCTCCAGTGCCAATACTGAAACAAACACCTCCAGGAAAACCATGCACATTACTTTTTTTAGCAATTGCATAGTAAAGTTGGCCGAGGGTCGCCCCTGCTTGAACCCAAACTGTTCCTTCTTTTAAATCAATATTGATTTTGTTAAGATTGCTTAAATCAAGCATAACAAACGGGGTTTTAGAGCGAAAAGATATGCCTTCATAGTCATGGCCACCACTTTTTATTTTAATTTGCAAGCCTATTTTTTTTGCACAACGAATAACCGGCTTGATTTGTGATTCTTTTGTAGGGGAAACTATGAAAATGGGATGTGAAGAATTCATCCATCTAGGATTTTTTTGAGCATATTCTAAGATAGATGAATATGTTGGAGATTTTGGGGTGTAAATGTTTTGTGTAACGTTGCTTTTAGAGTATTTAGAAAGACACTGAACAAAATCTTCTTGTTTGGAGTAGCATTTTGCTAAAAAGAGGGAAAAGAGTAAAACAGAGAGAATATGAAGGTTACCCATAATTTACTTGTGTCTATAACCCTTACAAATGATCCATATTTATAGAATTTATTTGTTATAGGGTTTAAGTCGAGTTATCTAAATTTATTCATCAGTTTACCAAAGTAAATATTTATTTAACAGTTTGACTTTCACTCTAGGCACATGAAAGTACTCCACAGAATTAAAATCCGAGTTTTCAGCTGCCAAGTTTTTTTTAAATCATATATTGTGGGGGGAAATTAGGTCCCAGTTGGATTTTATTAAGAGTAATTTCTAAATAAACTATAATATATAATAGTTGCCATGGTTCCCACGTTAGTTGCCATGGTTCCCATGTGTTGAAATATTAATGTGGTCGAAATTATTACTCACATGTTCAAAATATTGCAAGCTAGCAACTTGCAAGAAGCTAATTCCTCCGATTCATTTTAATTGATATTTATATTTAAAATAATAATTATTTTTTTTACTTGTCCATTTTAATAAATTAAGATAATTTTTTTTTTCTTTTTCTGATACTTCTCTTAACTTAGTTTTCCAAGGAATATAATTAATAAGGTTAATCTCAAGTCTACAAAGTAAAAATGAAACGGATGGAGTATTGTCATAATTAACGTTTTCCAACGTTATTTAATTAGTCGTGCTATGCATTTGAAGTTTTAATTTGCAGATTATCTGCAAGACAACTAAGCTTTGTAATGAATATCGTACCATTCCAACTTATATCTAATATAAAGATACTTATGGTGTCATTTTTATAATATATAAAGATAATTAATTTTGAATTGTTTGGTCTTTATCTTTAGTTATTATATTCCATTTCCTAGCAATATTTTAGGTAGAAGCTCTTTCATTTTTTGTAAAGAACAGTGTACCATTCCAACTTATATCTAATATATAAAGATAATAATGGCGTCATTTTAATAGTAATATTTAATGATAATTAATTTAGAACTGTTTGGTGTTTATCTTAGTTATCATATTCCATTTCCTAGCAATATTTAGGTTGAAGCTGTTTCATTTTATATTTTATTTTGGTATATGAGATCATAAACAGGAAAAAAATAATATTTGTTTTGAGGAGAGTTTAGTTGGTCTCATATGTATAACTGGGGGGGTTTTATTAATTAAAATTATTATTATTATTATTTTCAAAAAACAACTGCTCTTCAGTTCCAAATAAATTTAATTTGTGTCAACTGTCAATGGTATGAATGCTCCACTATTTATGCAACCCCTTAAAATCGGTCTTAGTCTTCGACTAAATTCATAGAGTATCATTAATATTCAATATTCAATACGACTTAAACGTTTTTTCCGAACTAGCATTAATTCGCTAGGCATAACTTTTAGGGTGGGGTTATAACTTATAAAGAAAAGAAAGACAAGTTTGACTTTTAAAGTTCTTAGTACTCATAAATTGAAGTATCTTTGAAATTATGAATTAGAATCTGATATTTATTGAAATTTTGTAATTTTTCATGTTCATATCTCAAAAATATTGAATTAGATCAAACTCATAGTTCAAAACCTATCCCGACCAATGTTGCTCACAGAAAATAAACACTTTATATTAATATATCAACGAATTACAATTGTTGAATATATTCTAACTCAACATCATGTACGATCCAATTTGGAAAAAAAACGTCTACCAATTGGGAAGAGGATGTGGATAAAACCACGTAGAAAGAGGTGCAAATTATTTGCTATATCAATGATTATTCTATTATTTATATTTTGCATGATAAACTTTAAATTATTAGATTAAACATATTTAAGATATCTAATTAATCAATGCAAATTTCAGGTAACTTGTAGAGTAAAAATTGGAGAAATATATTTGAAATCAAACTTCTATTTGGAAGGCCTTCTAGTGCATCCACCACCCTAATAGACTTCTATTTCTTTGTAACAAAACAATGAGATATTGCGTGTAAGGAATATGCATAATATCAATATTTTAGTCTATTAAATTAGTTAATTTAAAATTTTGTGGAGAAATGGTTATTAACTTCCAAAAGGGAACTAAGACCCGTTTTTACATGCAATATGAAATTATAATTGATATGAAGTTAAAGTTTTGCTAAAATATGCAAAAAAAATAAATAAGTTGTATATTTTTGTATAAATATGAAAACCCCACAAGTTGTGAAAACTATAGAAAAAACATCTCAATTGTTATACAATTTTACCAAATGGGCAAATCATAGTTCGTAAGCAAAGTGTCAGATCAGAATATCCTACGAAGACGCATTCATAGATCACATATCTCCATGTTCCTTTTCTAAATAAATATTTGTGACTAATTTTTTTAAATACACACATAATTTTATAAAGATCTACTATTCAACAATAGTAATAACTAGTTATTCTTTAATATAATCTTTTCACATGATACAAACAATCTCTTCATACCGAGCATGAATTATTTTATTTTTGCAAAATTTAAAACGATAGGTATATATATATATACATAAATTATGATTTCAAATTGTACGTTCAAACATTAATTTGAAATCATAATTTTAAATTATAAAATTGCATATCCAGACACAAGCTAATAGTCAAATTAGGGCTTAACATAGTATTATAGTTGTATTACATTAAATATAAATAGGTAGTTTTTCAATACGCAAGGGAGACTTGCCGTTTAAGTATACTCATTGATGTGTCTTCTTTTGCACAAGTAACGTACGGGATAATTAATCAAAGGCATAAATATGAGATTACGAAATATTAAATTCTAATGTTCTTAAAATGGAAGACAAATTAGGGGTAATATAATATTGGTGCACTCCTACAATGTTAAAGTTATGTGCGACTTTTTTTAACCTCATAAATTAATGGACCTAGAGTTATAAAATTATAATTCATTAATTTGTGAAACGAAAACAAATCTTATACAATTTGCATTAATTATATGAGACACAAAATAAAAATCCTTGTGCACATTGAGCTTCCAGCTAAAATTATTGAAACATGATTTTAGAATAAAAATACCTTAGTTTTAACAAGTAATTCTCAAATTTATATTCTGTATTTGATATAAACTCATTATACATATCGATATACATAGAAATTCATCGACTTCAATAATTACATTAGCATTTCAACACACGATAACTAAAGCGAACAACAAAGTCAATTACGTAATATGTATACTATGTTCTAAAGTCCAAGTGAAAGAAATGTCCTATATATATATTCACTATTACTAATGAAACACCTAATCAAAAGTATATTTTTGTGGATAATACAAATCTTGCCAACTGAAAACCAGGATGATTCAGATCAGATTTGTATTAATTTGGATTTTAATGTGCTTTGGGTCAAAGTCGAACTTTTGAATTGAATTAATCAAGAAACAAATATACATTAAAGTCATCATCTATATAAATGTCGATTATTTGAAAGGCTACTCACGGCCAATTTTTTCTTCTCTTCCTTCAATCTCAAAGCGTGATAGCTAAAATTCGTCATTTTTATTTTTTTAAGATAAAAATAAATATAAATATTAGCTAATTTTTAGACTAATAAAAACGCAAGAAAGGTAAATAATTAGATAACAACAAAAAGTAACTAAGAAAAATAGAAGAATCACTAGTTTATTATTTGAAATCTAAATTAATAAAAAATACATTTTTATAAGAAAAGATCTTTGCAAATGGAAATAAAAGGTATGATAAATAGATATACATTTTAACTTGGCCTGTCTTTTAACGGACAAATAATCACTTCACTTTGAAAATACACATTTAGACATCTCATCGTGTCCCACTATGTCCGGTGAACACCCACAAGTTACCAAGTCAATGAAAAATGTCAAAATGACACCATCTAACCTTTGATTGTTTAAATAATATAAATCTTAGTCAAAATGTCTAAATAAAAAGTCATGCCAACTTTATATATTTCTCGATACCCATAAAATTTAAGGTATGAAATCGAATTGCCGGGACAACTTTTGGTGAGTAATTTATGTATTTTCCCTTCCTAGAACCCAAACATTAATTGAGATTCCTCATTAAAGTATATGTTTATGGATAGTTCATTGTACAAGTCCTCCCGGATGAATATTGGGATCTAGGAAAAAAGACAATTTTAATTACCTACCACCCTAAGATTAATTGAAATGACTCCTAAAACCAAATATTTATATAAACATCTTTTTCTCTAGATTTATACAAGAGTTTTGACTTTGGGAATGAACATTTTGGAACGATGCATTCATTCTAAATATTCATTTGAGTCCTTTAAATTTCTAAAATTGAAATACATTACATCAAATACACTAAATTCATCTCTATAAATTGGAGTTAATTTCTCGGATCGACTAATAACTTTTATTTCATGAAGTCACTCAATTTTATGACAATAGTTGAGTGACCTGACTATTACAAATCAAAGTTGAGTGACTTTCTGATATAATTACCATATATTGAGTGACTATTGTGTTATAAAACAAAGTTAAAGTGAGTTTATAAGATAAAAATAATTAGTTGAGTGATTGTGAAAGAAATCAAATTATGGTGATAGACATGAGTAAATTTATCTCTATAAATGAATCAATGGCATAGACATGAGAAAATTCATATTTTTTCTCCTCAAAGCATGATAACTCATTCTTTATATATATCATCCTGAATCACCTTAATTCTTTTTTATAAGAAATGGGTAGCCTTCAAATTTTCTCTGTTCTGCTCTTTTCACTCTTTTTGGCAAAATGTTATTACTCCAAAGAAGAAGATTTTCTCCAGTGTCTTTCTAAATATTCTGAAACAAACATTACACAAAACATTTACACCCCAGGCTCCCCAATTTATTCATCTATCCTGGAATATGCCCAAAAAAATCCAAGATGGTTGAATTCTTCACATCCCAATTTCATTGCATCCCCTAAGGAAGAATCAGAAATCAGGCCTGTCATTCTTTGTAGTAAAAAAACAGGCCTACAAATCAAGATCAAAAGTGGTGGCCACGACTATGAAGGCATATCTTTTCGCTCTGAATCCCCTTTTGTTATGCTTGATTTAAGCAATCTTAAAAAAATCAAGATTGATTTAAAGGAAGAAACAATTTGGGTTCAAACAGGGGCGACCCTCGGCCAGCTTTACTATGCAATTGCCAAGAAAAGTAAAGTTCATGCATTTCCAGCCGGTGTCTGCTTCAGTGTTGGCACTGGTGGAATCATCAGTGGTGGTGGGCTCGGTGCATTGATGAGGAAATTTGGCCTGGCAGCTGATAACGTTGTAGATGCACGTGTGATGGATGTGAATGGAAAAATTCTTGACAGAAAGACGAATGAAGATTTGTTTTGGGCGATAAGAGGAGGTGGAGGAGCAAGTTTCGGTGTTATTCTGGCATGGAAAATAAAGTTGGTTCGTGTTCCTGAAAAGGTTACTGTTTTCACGATTCGTAGGGAGTTAGAGGGTAACCTAACTCTCCTCCGGAAATGGGAAAACATAGCACATCAACTCCCTGAAGATTTGTTCGTCAGGGCGTTTGTTCAAAAAGGCGTATTTTCAGAAGGAAATGATACCAAAAACCATGTGGGATTCTATTTCCAGGGGCAACATATTGGGCCTGTTGACGAATTAATTCCTCTGCTCAAACAATACTTCCCTGAGTTTAAGTTGGAGCGAAAAGATTGCTTCCAAGAGAATATTACTGCTGATGCAGAGAAAGAATGCTTCGAAGTTCCCTGGATCAGATCAGTGTTGTATTTCTCTTGGAGAAACCCAAATGATTCACTTGAAGTTTTGCTAGAAAAGAGTATTCCAACACACAAGAATTATAACAAAGGAACATCTGATTTCATGAAGACTCCAATTCCAGAAAGTGGTTGGGAAATGATAGAAAAATTGTTTCGGGAAGAAGAAAGACCTCAGATGGTTTTTGAGCCATTTGGTGGAAAAATGTATGAAATATCTGAATCTGAAATTCCTTTTCCTCATAGAAAGGGGAATTTGTATACTATTCAGTACTTTGTGAGCTGGGACGATAACAGTGAGAGCATATCAAGCCAGAAAATAGGATGGATAAGGAAATTGTACAAAGAAATGGAGCCATATGTTGCAAAATCTCCAAGAACTGCTTATCTGAATTACAGGGACTTTGGTTTGGGAACAAATCAAGAGGACTACAGCTATTCCAAGGCCAAAATATGGGGTGAAAAGTATTTCAAAGGCAATTTTGAGAGGCTGGCTAAAGTGAAGAGTAAAGTAGATCCCAAAAATTTCTTCAGAAGTGAACAAAGTGTAACACCTTATCAGTTATCATATTGATATAGTGTGGAGTCCGTGCAAGATTTTGTACTATGTGTTATAAATGCTGAACAAACTTTGACTGTCGCTCAAAGAATAAATATGAACTCACATATATTTACACCAAAACAATAAATACAAACATGTGTCTTTCGATGTATTCTTAATTTAATTACCAGAGTTAAATTAATTAAGTCAAATAAACGGTAATATTTTAGCACCAAGGGAAGTCTTCTTCAGTAATATTTTGACGAATAAAATGAAAAGGGCTGAAGCATAAGAAGTTCAAAAAATTTACCCTTAAAAAGAGTATCTTTGTGAATTTTTTGATAAATAAGTGAATAAAATGTTATAATATCATTAAATATTTAGCAAATAAAAATATATGTCTTTTTTAGACTAACTTTGAGCTATTTTCTCATTTTATCTAGGCCTGGGACAGAATCGTAGAACCCAAACATTAATTTGAGATCCGTCATTAGAACATATGTTTAAGGATAGTACAATACTCCTTCCGTTCTTAAATAAGTGGTATTTTACTTGAACATATTCCTTAAAAAAATTACTCAGTTCTAGAAATAAAAAGTATGTTACTATCTTATCTTTAATTAAATGTCTTGAAAAAAAAATTGATTCTTTAATAATGTAAAATTTTATCTATTAAAAATAAAGGTAATTTTTTTAATGTAAAATATCACTTATTTTGATATTTTTTTTTAATAAAAAAAAACACTATTTATGTAGGGAATTGTACAAATCTTCCCAGCTGAATAATGGGATCGAGGAAAAAAACAATTTTGTAATGTCCACGGGGGAGAAATTACCTACCACCCTAAGATTAATTGAAATGATTCCCAAAATCAAATAGTATTATTTATGATAAGATCAAATCTTGCCAGCTAAATTTCCGGATAAAGAACATATCTTGAAACGATTAATTTATTTTAAATTCATTTGAGTGCTTTGATTTGAATTTTAATATTAAATGGTTTATGAATTGCTCCCTTTAATCCATATTAAGTGAACCGTTAGAAATATTTTTCACAATTTAAAATAAGTGAGTTTTTTAAAGTTCAAGAAATTTTTTTAAAACATTTTCTTTAAATATATTTACCTTTTTTAATGAGGTTGTTATCTACTTTACATATCCCGAGAGAATAATTTAGAAATAACTAAAAAAAGTGAGTGGAAAATAGCCTTTAATTTAGTATTTAATATTTTTCTCAAGAAATTTGTCATATTTCTACGATTCACTTAACATGGACCAGAGATAATAACACTGACTTGCCATGCACTCAAATACGTATTTTGGGTCTAAGTCCAATTGTTAAATAAATCCAGAACTACTATTATAGTCCATTGAAGTATGTATAATTTACACTGTATTACTAATTCATAGGTAGCTAATAACTGTAATACTTCCATTATTAATTTTTGTACAACTTTGACCAGTAATCAAACATCCCCTCACTTCATCTTATAAATAGGAGTATTTGAAAGGTTACTTGTGAACAAATTCATCTTTTTTCCCCTCAAACAATGATTGCTCTTTCTTTGTAGTTTTGAATCCCTTTTAAGTCTTTTAGATAGCAATTTTTCTAATCCAAAGAAAAGAAATGGGTAGCATTCAAATTCTCTTTGTTTTACTCTTTTTGGTTAAATGTTACTCCAAACAAGAAGACTTTCTTCTTTGTATTTCCAAATACTCCAAAAACAACACTACACAAAATGTTTACACCCCAAATTCTCCAACTTATTCATCTATCCTGGAATATGCCCAAAAAAATCCAAGATGGTTGAATTCTTCACATCCCAATTTCATTGCTTCCCCTAAGGAAGAATCAGAAATCAGGCCTATCATTCTTTGTAGTAAAAAAATAGGCCTACAAATCAAGATCAAAAGCGGTGGCCACGACTATGAGGCATATCATATCGCTCTAAATCCCCGTTTGTTATGCTTGATTTAAGCAATCTTAACAAAATCAATATTGATTTAAATGAAGAAACAGTTTGGGTTCAAACAGGGGCGACCCTCGGCCAGCTTTACTATGCAATTGCCAAGAAAAGTAAAGTTCATGCATTTCCAAGTGGTGTCTGTTTCAGTATTGGCACTGGTGGAATCATCAGTAGTGGTGGGATTGGCGCATTGATGAGGAAATTCGGCCTGGCAGCTGATAACGTTGTAGATGCACGTGTGATGGATGTGAATGGAAAAATTCTTGACAGAAAGATGAATGAAGATTTGTTTTGGGCGATAAGAGGAGGCGGAGGAGCAAGTTTCGGTGTTATTCTAGCATGGAAACTAAAATTGTTTCGTATTCCAGAGAAGCTTACTGTTTTCACGATTCGTAGGAAGTTAGAGGGTAACCGAAATCTCCTCCAAAAATGGGAAAACATAGCACATCAACTCCCTGAAGATTTGTTAATCAGAGTTATTATTCAAAATGCTGTGTCCTCAGCAGGAAATGATACCAAAAAGCATGTGGAATTCTCATTTCAGGCACAGTATGTTGGACCTGTTGATAAGTTAATACCTCTGCTTAAACAGTACTTCCCTGAGTTCAATTTGGAGCAAAAAGATTGCTTTCAAAAGATTACTGGTGCTGGTGCAGAGAAAGAATGCCATGAAGTTTCCTGGATTCAGTCAATCTTATATTTCTATTTCAGAAAACTAACTGATGCACCTGAAACTTTGCTAGAAAAGAGTATTCCAACAAAGAAAAGTTACGACAAAGGGACGTCTGATTTTGTGAAGACTCCAATTCCGGTAAGTGGTTGGGAAATGATAGAAAGACTCTTCTTGGAAGAAGAAAGTCCCCAGATAATTTTTGAGCCAATGGGTGCGAAATTCGATGAAATATCAGAATCTGAAATCCCATTCCCTCATAGAAAAGGGAATTTGTACAATATTCAGTACTTGAACTACTGGAGTGATAACAATGAGAGTATATCAAGCCAGAAGATAGGATGGATAAGGAAACTTTACAAGGAAATGGAGCCATATGTTGCAAACTCTCCAAGAACTGCTTATCTGAACTACAGGGACCTTGATTTTGGGACAAATTCAGAGGACTACAGCTATTCCAAGGCCAAAATATGGGGTGAAAAGTATTTTAGTGGCAACTTTGAGAGATTGGCTAAAGTGGAAAGTAAGGTGGATCCCAACAATTTTTTCAGAAATGAACAAAGTATTCCACCTTATTCTACTAATATATAGCTCAAGTTTTACAAATTGAAGAGTCTCATATTATTAGACAAACCAGTTAGTGCTTGTGTCACAAATTGTAATATGATATTACAGAGAAGTTTCAGTTTTAAATAAAAGGTGTTGCTCTAAGAGGATAAATACTTATTCGCACTCTACATTTATACCAAAACAATAAACACAAAATATGCGTATTTCATACACATATTTTACTTAACTCAGTTGTTACATAACCACTTGGTCACGATTGTTAGTGGTTACCATATACAAATTAAATACAACGTTGATGGGGGGTTTATTCATGGTTTTCAACACACTTTTGGGCAATCAAGTCATGATTCAACACAAATTTTCGAAATTCAACAATGGTGTAGTTGTACCATTATAAATATTTTTAATGAAATTTTAAAAAAGAGAAACATATTTATTGGAAATCTTTATTCATGCCTATAATTGAAGAATGTACCAACTTTGAGTTAATATCTCATATGGTCACTCAACTTATACTTCATTTCACAGAAAGTCACTCAACTTTCATTAATAACCTCAAAGCCACTCAACTATGAATTTTTCTCACAGAAAGTTACTCAACTAATAGTTTTTTTCATAGAAAATCACTCAACTTTCTTTTACAACTTCAAAATCACTCAACTATGAATATTTTACCTACAAAGTCACTCAACTATTGATATTTCATTTAGAAAGTCACCCAACCAATTTAAATGTGTTTTCATTAAATTTTGTTGAAAAATAATTTTTAAAAATAATAATAATAAGATGCTCATTTTAATTATTTTATTAAAACATAATTTTGTTTTAAACTAATTTCTTAAAAAATAATAAGATTCTCATTTTAATTATTTTATTAAATTTATTGAAACACAATTTTTATTTTAAACTAATTTCTTAACAAATAGTAAGATACTCGTTTTAATTATTTAAATTTATTTTGTTTAAATACCAATTTATTAAAACGATTTTTTTAAATAAAAATGTTATGCTGCCAGGCACCAGCACTAGTAACGGTGGATGCAATGCAATGCATCATTTTCGATTTAAAAAATGCTACCGTGTAAATCTTATTATTTTTGTATTAGGTTCACAATAGTTATTATTTCTTTAAAAATTAGTTTAAATAAAAATTGTATCTCAAAAAAATTTAATAAAATAATTCAAATGAATATTTAGTTTTTTTAAAAATAATTTAAAACAAAATAGTATTTCAATAAAATTTAATAAAATAATTAAAATGCATATCTTCTTATTCTTTTTTTTTAAAAATAGTTTAAAATACAAATTTTGTTTTAAACTATTTAAAAAAATAAAATAATAAGATGCTCATTTAATTTTTTTATTAAATTTTGTTGAAACACAAATTTTGTTTTAAACTAAATGAAATATCAATAGTTGAGTGACTTTGTAGGTAAAATATTCATAGTTGAGTGACTTTGAGATTATAAAAGAAAGTTAAGTGACTTTCTGTGAAAAGAAATATTAGTTGTGTGACCATATGAGATATTAACTCTACCAACTTTTTCTTTCCAATCTTTTGAAACTCTAAAATAGGAAATGTACTTTAATACGATGACAAGAAATTTTACGTAGTTGGAAAAATATTTTTATCTTTCAAAACTCTTAAAAATGTTATTCCTATTATTTTTCTAAAAACATTTAAACCCTTACATAATGGAATTCTTAAGATAATATTGAACAGGAAGAATAAACAAACAAAAACAAAAATGAGCAATTTCAATATAGTAATATGTTATAATAAAATAAAAATACAAATTACTTACACATTTAAAATACAAGAGATAATATATTTAACAAGACTTCCCCGAGTACTAAAAAGTTACTGCAGCTAGCTGTTATTTATAAAGAATTAGTAATTAAAAAATTAAACTAAGAATACATGGAAGACACAATTAGTTGTGTATTTATTGTTTTGATGTAAATGTATGCGAGTTAATATTTAAAAAATGTGCATTCAAGATTTGTTCTCTAGTGTTGGGAGTGTTATTTAGTTCATTAACTTGAGCGGAATCTTATCTTCTTCAGCAATATCAGTGCGATAAATGATAAGGTGGTACACTTTGTTCACTTCTAAACAAATTTTTGGGATCCACCTTCCTCTTCACTTTAGCCAGCCTCTCAAAATTGCCCTTGAAATACTTTTCACCCCATATTTTGGCCTTGGAATAGCTGTAATCCTCTTGATTTGTTCCTAAACCAAAGTCCCTGTAATTCAGGTAAGCCGTTCTCGGAGATTTTGCAACATATGGCTCCATTTCCTTGTAAAATTTCCTCAACCATGCTATCTTCTGGCTTGATATACTCTCACTGTTATCGCCCCAATTGACTAAGTACTGAATAGTATACAAATTCCCCTTTCTATGAGGGAATGGAATTTCCGATTCTGATATTTCATCTAGTTTTCCGCCTAATGGCTCCATTATCATCTGAACTCTTTCTTCTTCCAAAAGAAGTCTTTCTATCATTTCCCAACCACTTTCCGAAATTGGAGTCTTCACAAAATCAGATGTTCCTTTGTTGAAATTTCTCCGTGTTGGAATTCTCTTTTCTAGCAAAAATTTAGGTGAATCATTTGGTTTTCTGAAAAATAAATGTAAGACTGATCCGATCCAGGGGACTTCGTGACATTCTTTCTCTGCTGGAGCAGTAGTATTCTCTTGGAAGCAATCTTTTCGCTCCAAATTAAATTCAGGGAAGTATTGTTTCAGGAGAGGAATTAATTCGTCAACGGGGCCAACATATTGTGCTTGAAAATAGAATTCGACATACTTTTTAGTAATATTTCCTCCTTCTGATGATCTGCGATTTTGAACAACAGCTCTAATGAACAAATCTTCAGGGAGTTGATGTGATATGTTTTCCCATTTTTGGAGGAGATTTCGGTTACCCTCTAATTTCCTACGAATAGTGAAAACAGTAAGCTTTTCAGGAACACGAACCAATTTTAGTTTCCATGCTAGAATAACACCGAAACTTGCTCCTCCACCTCCTCTTATCGCCCAAAACAAATCTTTGTTTTTCTCTCTGTCAAGAATTTTTCCTTTAACATCCATTACGCGGGCATCTACAACGTTATCAGCTGCCAGGCCGAATTTCCTCATCAATGCACCGAGCCCACCACCACTGATCATTCCACCAGTGCCAACACTGAAGCATATACCGCCTGGAAATCCATGAACTTTACTTTTCTTGGCAATTGCATAGTAAAGCTGGCCGATGGTCGCCCCTGTTTGAACCCAAACTGTTTCTTCCTTTAAATTAATCTTGATTTTGTTAAGATTGCTTAAATCAAGCATAACAAAAGGGGATTCAGAGCGATAAGATATACCTTCATAGTCATGGCCACCGCTCTTGATCGTGATTTCTAGGCCTATTTTCTTACTACAAAGAATGACAGGCCTGATTTCTGATTCTTTCTTAGGGGATGCAATGAAAATGGGATGTGAAGAATTGAACCATCTGGGGTTTTTCTGGGCATATTCCAGGATAGATAAATAAGTTGGAGAATTTGGGGAGTAAATGTTTTTCGTAATGTTTTTTTCGGAGTATTTGGAAAGACAATGAAGAAAACCTTCTTTTTTGGAGTAACATTTTGCCAAAAAGAGTGAAAAGAATAAAACAGGGAGAATTTGAAAGCTTCTCATTTTTTTTAAACAGGAAATTGCTATCTAAAAGAATTAAGGGATTCAGAATGAGCTATCATGCTTTGAGGGGAAATAAAGTGAATATTCTCAAGTCTATAATCCAATTTATAGAGATGAATTTGAATGAACTCACTATATTAGTTTCTGAATTAATTCAACAGTTAGACTTTGATCTAGAGGACTTAATGTAACTGAATGTACTATATAAGTTTATGAATTCAATGTACTTCAATTCAATGTTAATTCATAAACCATTTTGAAATTTAAGGGACTCAAATGAATCTAAATAAATCCACTGTTTCAAAATGTCCAAACGTTATTTATTTAAAATTAATGATAAGAAATGGAGCCAGGTTTTTATAGACTCGACTTATCTCAATATTTTTGACACCAGAACATAAATACACGTGCAAAAAATCACGTACTAATATTTCAACAAATATTAAAGGCATAATACATAAATATACCCTTTAACTTGGCTTCATCTCACATTTATGCCCTTCAATTTTGGACGTGCACAAATAGACACTTAAAGGGCACATTTATGTACTAAATTTTGAACCCATAATTTAAAAGTACAATGGATTCAACGGTAAGAACTTAACTTTGAACTCGTCAAGTTCAAATTTTCCATCCAGAGTACATTTGTACTCATTTTTGCCTTTGTGGATACATTTGCAAGAAGTTCATATCAGAATACCTGTAATTCGGGTGGAATATAAGTGCTCGGCCATGCTTCTTCGATTAAATTAGTCAGTCCTGGAGTAGCAAAAGGTGGAATGCTTTGCTGGTATCTGAAAAAGTTCTCCGGATCAACCATACTCTTCACTTTAGCTAACCTCTCAAAGTTGCTTTTGAAATACTTTTCACCCCAGATTTTGGCCTTCGAATAGCTATAGTCTTCTTGGTTGGTCCCAAAATCAAGATCCCTGTAATTGGTATAGGCAGTCCTTGGAGAATTGGCAACAAATGGCTCCATTTCCTTGTAAAATTTTCTCATCCATCCAATCTTTTTGCTCGATACATTCTCACTGTTATCGTTCCAATTCACTAAGTACTGAATGTTGTACAAATTTCCCTTTCTGTGAGGGAAAGGAAGTTCAGATTCTGAAAATTCATCTATCCTTCCACCTAATGGTTCTACTATTATCATGGGCCTGTCCTCTTCAAGAAACAATCTTTCAATCATTTTCCAACCCTTTTCGGGAATCAGAGTCTTTACAAAATCAGATGTTCCCTTGAAGTAATTTTTATAAACAGGAACACTGTTATCCAAAAGGACCTCAAGTGATTCATCAACTTCTTTGTTGTACAAAAACAAAACCGACCCGATCCAGGGAACTTCATGACTTTCTTTCTTCAAGCAAGGTCTCTCAGTGCAATTTATCACTGGTTCTTGGAAGAAATCTTTGTGTTCCAAATTAAACTCCGGAAATTTATCGCTGACAATTGGAATTAACTCATCAACTGTCCCAAGAAATAGTCCTTCAAATGTGACTTTGACTTTCTTTTCTTTTCCTTCTCCATCATTTTGCATTATCATTCTGAGGAAGAACTCTTCCGGTAGTAAATATGATGTATGTTGCCATTTCTGGAGGAGATTTATAGTATTTCCCTCGAGCATTCGATGAACCCTGAAAACAGAAACCTTCTCAGGGACATGAACCAGCCTGAGTTTCCAAGCAAGAATGATCCCAAAACTTGAACCTCCACCTCCTCTTATGGCCCAAAAAAAGTCTTCTCCCATTGATTTTCTGTCAAGAATTCTTCCATTAACATCCATTACACGAGCATCGACAACATTATCTGCTGCAAGCCCGAATTTCCTCATCAAAGAACCTAGTCCTCCACCACTAATCAGCCCACCACTGCCAGTAGTATAACATATACCTCCTGGAAATGCATGTACTCTGCTTTTCTTTGCAATTTCATAGTATAATTGACCCAATGTTTCCCCTGCTTGAATCCAGGCCACTTCTTCCTCTAAATCAATATCGATCTCATTAAGATTACTCATATCAATCATGATAAATAGCGATTCAGCGCGAAAAGAGAGACCTTCATAGTCATGACCACCACCAAACACTCTAATTTGCAAGTCAAACATTTTGCTGCAAAGAATGACAGGCTTAAGTTCATTTTCTTTACGAGGCACAATAATTAAAAGCGGATGTGCTGATGAAGAATTCAACCATCTTGGATTTTTCTGAGCATGTTCGATAATCGATGAATATGCTGGTGATTTTGGAGCATAGATAAGTACTCCTGTGATGTTACTTTCGGAAAATTGACTAGAAATACAGTGGAGAAAGGATTCCTGGGCATAAAATTGTGACAAAAAGAATGATAATAGAAGAACAAAGAGAAGTTGAAAGTTCCCCATTCCCCCTTATTTGCAATGACTAGTGTAGCTGGAGAATAAGAGGAAAATAGAAAGTAACATCTACTTAAATATTTTTCCATAGCCGAAAAAGAGTAGTAAAAGGGGAAGAAAGTTAAAATACATAACATAATTTCAGAAAAAAAAGTCAAGTTTGAGATAATTTACCTAGGTATTTGAGATACTTTGCAATTCAAATTAGTTGACAAGAGGACATTGTCTGATTTTTGCACTAAAATAATATGGCAATGGTAGTATACTTAATTGGAGCCATGTGAAGTTGATTATATTATATTAATTAATATTAATAAAAGCCAAAATTCACATTTTTTAAAAAAAAAAGAGCATGTGAAGTCGACGTTCTCCACGAGAAAAAGGTGTGGACCATGATTGAGATTGTTGCACAAGAAGAAATATGTAAATTCATTATATATATAATATTTAAGTAGAAGAAAGTGATTTTACAATGTTTTTGGGTGTTATTTTTAAGTTTTTATTATGTTAAAATAGATATTTTATCAAATAAATTATAAAATTAAAATCAAATTTAACTAGTTAGTTGAGCTAAACATTAGTTGGATCCACGATGTCTAACTAATTAATAAAAAATGAAATCAAATATATAGTAGGGACAATAGTTGATACACTCCAATTATTGATTCAGATTTGTTTTAGGCAATTATGGCAGTTTGCAATTTTAAATTTGAGTTGTTTATCCTATTCCTTCTGATTTATTTTAATTTTCGTGTTTATTAAAAATATACCTTGGTAAAAATAATTATTATTTTAGAAAATTAAGATATAATCAGTTATTTTTTTTCCTTTTATATTAGTTTTTTCATTTTTTTACACATTCTTTAAAAAAATATATATATGAAAATTATTTTTACTACTTTACCCTTATCTCTCTCCAATAAATTACACTTTAATCAAGAACAAGACTTGTATAAATACTATATAATATAGAGTTCACACCGTAATATATAAGATACACAAGTGAAACTGTAATTAACTTATGTAATTCATATAGATCTTAGAAACCCAACAAGTGCCAATACATCTCAAAAATAAAAAACAGACAGCAATTGCAAATAAACAAATAAACTCAAACAAGATGAGGCTTATTTCTACACGAACGCCTGTTATGACCAGCAACACCACACGTACTACACATATTCATTCCCTTATTTCCGAACAACTCTCTTGGAGTCTTCTCCCGAAGTTTTTTTTTTGGCCTTCCAGTAGGTCTTTTAAACTTCATCTGCCATGATGTGGTCTGGAATCAACCATAACAATTCTCACTATTCCATTGTCCAGAATCCATTACAAAAATTGCTATAGCAGCCATCACTGATTGTATTCAAATAAAAATATATTAAAATGTAAGTAATTATCAAATATACATATAAACCCATAACATATATAAACTTATAAAAATTCATCAGAAACTATTCAATTATATAAAGTTGTAGACTCAAATTATATAAAGACTTGTATAAAATCTATACAAGATAGAGTCCACATCATAACATATACAAACTGATATAACTAATAAAAAATTACTCAATTTTATACATTTGTCGACTTAAAATATATAACAAATTGTATAAACTCTATATTATATAGAGTTCAGAACATAACATTTATAAGCTTATAAAACTAATCGAAAAACTTTCAATTAAAAACATATGTTGACTTATACCATATACCTATTTGTATACAACGACTTATATACAATTTATATACTATACAGTATGTTGAGACAAATAATCACACAAACAAACTTAATCTTCAAATTCAATACCAATATTAAATAAATATTCAAACAAATCTTAACCCAATTCATAGTTAATTAATACAACAGTGCAAATTAAACACGAATTAACCAACTAATACATCAAGTACATATAATTTGAATGAAGTCAGAAGATTATACAACTCTTAATGTATAGATTGTTGTGTTTACCTTTCGTTTTTCAAGCCACAAAAAAAATCAATTGTTTCTGTTCTATTACTGAAGACGCTTTGATAGAATGAAATCAATGAAAAATCTTGTTTTCTGAAGAAGGAGGAGGAGACCTATTTGGCAACGTATTCTATTTAAACATAATTACCTTTAATTAAGGTATTAACTTTTCCTTAATTACCGTCGTCTGATTAGTTTACATGTAAATAAGGGAACCACTTTTGTATAAACAATTATAAAAAGGCCGAAATATACAAATTAAAATCTTAGTAGCTATTTAAACTATGGTTATGATATGTAAATAGGCAAACTATAGTTAAAGAGACATATTATGTTTCCCTATTATTTTTTTATATATATATATATATATGTCGATTATTACTGGGATGGAAGCCTATACAATGGAGTAGTTTTCTTTTTAAAAATTTGCAACAATACATAAATTTTGTTACAAATTCTTGTTGGACCTATCTGCAGTTTCTCCAGCTTGCTTAAGGGATTGCATTCTGTCTTATTGGGCCTATCTGCAGTTTGTTTTTGAAGACAAAGAAGCCATATATATATATATATATATAAAAACTTTTCCAATAGAGAACTATCATTTAACCGTGACTAATTACACTACAACAAAAAACAATTCTTAGCAGACAATAAATATACACATTAACAAAGAGTATTAAAACTTTTACAGACATTAAGTTAATTGTCATTACTCATTAGATACAATAACTATAGGGTTTAGCGACATTTACAAAGAATGCTAAATTGTAATTGTCACTAGCAATTGCCTCTAAAAACCATATTTAGCTATTGCCATAAATTAATTAAATATTGAGGAAGCACACAAATCTATATATATAATAAAGGAGAAACATTGACAAATTGATGTGGCACCTCTCTATGGCCTCCATTTGTATTTGTCTTTTTTCTCATTTTTTTCTTATTTAAATTAATTATTGTATTATAAAATCAAATTACTTAATTTATTACAAATAAATATTTTATTAATGGAGTAACATTTATAACAAAGACTCTTCACATTCTTTTTTTCTTTGTTAGCTTCACTTCTAATCATAAAATTATAATATATTTTAATATTTTAAGTGTTTTTCTCTTTATTATTTAATTTATTTACAAGGAGTAATTACCCATGACCTACACCTCTTTAATTTTTATTTTTAATAATATTCAAGGCTCTCATAATTTTCATGTCCATAACCTCCAAAAATTAATTTGTAAGTTTATGATGTCTTATGGTATTCCTATATTTTGCCTATATAAACTCATATTTAGTTTCATGGAGATTCACATTCAAGATTATTCTTTCCCTTCTTCATCATATTGGTTTGTGAATTAACTAACATGTAACAAAAAAAAAGTACATGAAGGTGAGAAATATTTCATTCCCAAGTCTTTCTTTTCATTTTCTACATTTTGCCTATCTAAATTCATATTTAATTTCATGAAAATTCACATTTAAGAATATATTTTCTCTTCTTTATATTAGTTTGTGAATTAACTAACATGTAACGAAAAAGAAGTACATGAAAGGTAAGAAATATTTCATTCTCAGATTTCTTTTTATTTTTATGTATTTGGATATGTTTTCTTAATATTTTATTTATGTATGTATTATCATTCTCCAAGGAAGTATGATTTTTTTTTTTTAAAAACTCTGTAATAATGAACAATGTGTTGTTAGTATGTGATTGTTCTCTTTAATAGTCAATTTGCTTAATATAATATAGCTTGATTACAATATGTGTGAGATTTCAAGAGATGATTATTATTTATTGTTAGTACAATTGAAAAAATCATTTACAGATATATTACATATAGTTTAGATTTCTTTTTTTCTTTAGGTATAATCACTTTCAATTGGTATGATATTTTATTTATTCATAATTATATTTTTTTTAATTCAATTGGTAGCATATAATGAAGAGGTTGACATATGGAGTACAGAATATGATGACGGATCTACTTCAAAGAAAGATAGTAGAAGAAAAGTAATTTTTGAAGCATAATTAGGGATTATTTTTTGCTAGAAATTTTTTTGTTACTTTGACTTGTATTGGTAAGGTAGCTACTTTTGCTAGAAGATTTTAAACTTTAGTTTGTATAAGTAAATTAACTACATGTATCGGCAATGCTACTCATTTGGTTCTTTACTATTCTATTCTTGTTTTGTTATGAAACACAATTAATATAGCTATCTCATTTGAAAAATAAATAAATAAATTATGATGATAATGAGCTTCATTTTTATTATGCTTGCAAGAAAATAATTAAAATAAAATATTAAATTCTATGATGTCTTTTTTTTTTGTATATAACAATCTGTTTTCGTCACTATTCTTTTTTGTTTGAAATGTATTTATATTTTTTATGCAGTCACCAATCATTTTATTTTTTTGTTCATTATTGTATTTCTATCCCTTATTTTCACATATATTTATTGTTTATTTATTTTTACAAATAAAATTAATACATGATTATTAATGCCTAATAAAATTCATAACTCATGTCTCTTCATTTTACTTGTAACTGCTACTCTTAAATATTGTTATAACTTTTTCCTGTTTCTTTTTCATAATTCTTATTAATATTTTAATTAATGTTTAAAAAATTAAAAAAATTAATAATAAAGAGACAATGAAGAACTTGAAAAGTTATTTTTACGAAATCAGAATTTGTATAGAGGATCGTAAAAAAATGTATACAATATATTGTTATTTCAAAATATGATCTATATTTCATTTACTTCATCATGTTAAATAATTTATTCTACTATATACATATGAATAGTTTGCACTTAAAAGATGTAAAAAAAATTCAATTTTATGTATTTAAAAAAGATGAAAAAATGTATCATATCACATATGAAGAGAATATCAATATTGTTTATATATCTTATACTAACATGAATATAAATATTATATATTATTGTCTAATAAATATTTCTTATAGCTGCGCATAGCGCGAACAATTTTCCTAGTAAATATATATATATATATTGCAATCTCATATTAAAATAAGATATATATTTCTTCCTTCACACACACAATCAAACAAGCTTAGAACATATATAATTTTTTTTTAAAAGTAGTTTTTGTGCAGAAAATATCGTAGGTAGGTCGTACTCCAAGAGGTGTGTTGTATAAACATAAGCATTAAAGGTTGTTTCTATGCTTGAACCCGCAGACTATGGGTCAAACGGAAACAAACAACTTTTTTCATTGCTCCAAAGCTCCCTTCTCTCTGAGTACATAGGTATACATAACCATTAATTAATTATTTTAAATTGAGATAATCGGCAATGAGGGGCTTGAACACATTTGACGCAATAGCCTCAACCAAATCGATTTGGCCTTTCAACATATGCATGTAAACAATCTAATCTCCATTTCCTTTTGGACTTAGCATTGGCATCACATATCCTGATTTCCCTTCCCATGGAAAATGGTACGAACCAAATACCGCCTCTCCCCATCCAAACTCTATCTTCCTCACCGGAAATTGCTGCCCGGAAGACACCACCACCGCGGGTGTGTCTTCATCCGTGGCGTAAATTCTTGCTAGAGCTGGCTCCGGACGATGATTCTCAACCCAATTTATTAACCCAAGAAAATGTTCTTTAGTCACTGCACCTTCAAGAAACTCATGCACTGCACGTGCCACCCAACTCAATGATTTCTCTTTTAGTTCCTTAACTCTTTTTTCACCAAATGGGATGGAAAGAACATTCCCAAAATACCCTTTTAGTATCTTTGCTTGTTCTTCATCTCCGTTGCTTAATCTACTTCTACCATTAACCACAATTCCAAGCCTGAAGTTCTTATTAGTATCACTGGCTATAGTTTTCCATAGGAAAGCGCTGAATGTTTCAAGTTTAGTAAACTTTGTGTTGTTACAATTGGCTAGTAATTGGAGGCCCCTGATTTCTTCGGCCTTAACATAGTAAATTCTACTTATAACTTGATCATCATCATGATCAATATTTGTGGTTTCCTGTTACAGGGCTGAGATAGGTAAGTACATGGTACCAATTACAGGATCGTAGAAAGAGGGATGCTGCGGAGAAAGAAAGGATCGTCGGAAAGATGGTAGCTGAGAGAGTGGTTTGGACTGAGCTAACTCAGCCCATGATACAAGAAACATGTTGAATGAGTAAGCATCAGCAACTCTATGGTCAAATGTACAACCCACCACTACTCCTCCACATTTGAGTTCTGTAACCTGCAATGGATTATTAAACTTTCATTCAATTTTCGAAAAACTGTAGTAAAGAGCAGAGTTCAGAGGAGTAGCAGCATGCAAAACAAGAAATTCAAGTTGAGTTGCAAAAGGAGAAAAAGGGTAAATGGGCTTGATGTGGTCTGGTCCTTCCCGGAACGCGTGAAGACAGAGGCGAATCCAGGTTTTGAAAACTTTAGGTGCACCAATATTGTTAATTTAGGCGTTAGCCAAACTTTCAATTACAATTAACGGATAATTTGTATTTGATTGGTCACTAATGGCTCAAATAGGAATCTAGGTGGATTTGAACCTTGGTCTTGCAAGTGGTTTCTCTTGTTTGTACAAGCGACACAAGGGCACTCGTATGCTTTTCATGGGGGAATTATTAATAATAATCTTAGTTTCTGCTAGTTTTTCAAAATAGATACATGTTAAAGAATGACAAAAGTCCCACGTAGTGGTTAATGACATGGTTGGACTCCTTATAAAGCTTGGGCAATCCTCCTCCCTTTGAGCTATTTTTTGGGGTGTCAGCTAGGCCTTAGACCTAATTTAACAATATACATATATACGCATGATTTTTTTCAAACAAGAAATATGAGCTGGATTCGAAGAATATTCAGAGTGATCCAGGAATCATGAATAGTACCTGAACAGCTAGTACACCATGCTTCTTCTTTGGTACAAGCTTGGCTTCTATGCTTTCATCAGGATTATAAAAGTTGATCTCTTTAAGCTCTACATCTGCCCAAGCTTCTATGAAATTCACTCCAGCATTGTTACATAGAATTTCGGGATCTCCAGCAAGGTTCTGAACTAACTCTCCAGCAAATGCGTAGTATGAAACCAAAGTCTCACCCAAAGACACCTTAAGAACATTGACCATTGAATCAAATGACCAAATTTTTGGCAATATCCCAGAGGTAATGGGATTTTGATAACAAAAGAATACTCCAACATCCACTGGAGGTAAAAGCAAATCAAGATTGGACTGTGATAGCCAATGCTCTTGCATTGGCAACATTGCTGATACCACCTCTGTTTTGATCAACTTCACATTGAAGTCCTTTTTGGCACCCATCTATTTAATATTTCTAAGATATATTTTTTGCTTTTTGCTTTTTGTTGAGGGAAAGAATATTGGAGAGAGGAAGAAGGCTTTTGAATCTTTGTATCAATGTATTAATGTATTGTAGGTTTGTAATGTTGTATGTGTTTTATAGAGCGATACTCATAGTATTGTACTCTTTCGGTACTATTTTATGTGACACTCTTTGGCTTGATACTGATATTTAAGATTTTTTTTTTTTTTTTGAAATTTGTGATCTAAAACAGTTTTAGATATTTTTGTGGTTGTGAATCATGGGTAAAAATGAAATTTTAAAACTAAAATGTTACCAATTATAGTAAGGTAACACTATAGAGGAAATTAAGGGTACCATTTTTTATTTTGTCCTATTTTTATCGTTCATTCAAACGTATGTACGCAGCTTCTTCTGTAGATATATAGAATATCCTTGCTTCCCTTGATTGTATCAAAGCTTAGAACTAGAAGGCTTCGTTTTATATTGTGAAGAACAATTCTAGCAATTCAACTAGTATATATTAATGTCCTTTATACCGAGAAATCGGAATATAAAATCGGCGGCACTTGACTAGAGCATATACTAATATAGTTGTACATACCAATAATTGATTTTAATAGGAAAAAAATAATTAAGTGTCATGCGAAATCTAGCAAAATAAATCTCGAAAGATTAATATATCAAAAGACATACAAATATTTAATATGGTTCAATCAATTGATCTAATTCACAAAAGGAGATAAATAATCCACTATATATATCAAAGAGAGTACAAAATAAAATGAGAAATAACCACACAAAATTCACTCAGAATAAAAAGAGATTCACATAATTAGTGATAATGTAACACTTGTGACTTGTATCTTATAAATTCTCAAAACGCTTATGACTATATAGTGGATGTTACCAAATTAGAAGAAATGAACCTCTATTTATAGAAGCATAAACATTTTTCTACCAAAAAAAAATTATATTTTCCTTTAGAAAAAGAAAAACTCAATTATGATAAGAAAAACGAGGGATAAAACCCAATAAATTTTACGTTATATATGTTTATAATGATTAAAAGTTTTTTTAGCTAGGTTGTTAGTGTATTCATTTTTTATTTTTATTTTAATTCCTCCTCCTACTTCTCTTTCTACCCTCAATAGGTGTTTGTATCGACGAGTGGCCCATTTCGCGCTAAAGTTTAAAGATATTGATGAAAGTTTAATCACACAATTTATATTGGTTTAATTCTATTTGTTTTCTTTAACCTTTCACTTTCTCCATTTATTAAATATGAAGTTTATATTGGTTTGATATTTCTGTTTGTTTTCTTTCTCCATTTATTTGAAGTTTTCTTTTATTTTTTCCTATCTAAACCAGTGAATTTATCATTTTATACTCAAAGTATAAAAATCACAGCGTATAAATTCAAGTTATTGCATCTAAATGAGATTCAAAAATGAATGTGTAATTTAAATAATATTTGATAATATCCTCTTGGATATACAACCATTAAGGGTCGTTTGGTAGGAAGTATTAAGAGAAATAGTCCATGTATTATGTATGATACTATTTAATATTATGTTTGATAGGATTTTAGGCCTATGTATAGCTAATTTATCGATTAGTTATACATCCTACATGGTATTATAGGATGTATTACTAATACCTTTCATTTGGAGGTATTAGTAATACATTGAATATAATACCATGGGATAAGTCTATGTAAAGACAAAAATATCCCTCAAATCATTTTGATTATTTTGTTTATTTTCTTGATTTTTTATTTTATATTTTATATTTGTACTAGTAAATTTATTTAAATGAATTAGCTTATAAATTATTTAGAGAGAGTTGTTTGTTACTAAATAAATTCAATACAAATCAATACAATATTTTGAAATGTGATTTGCTTAACATTTACTAATTTTAAAAAGATAAATATAACACCACATGACGTTTGTTATCATAATTGAATGTATTATTAAGTCCAGGGGCGTAGCTACCCTTTGCCAAGGGTGTCCGATTGGACACCCTTCATCGAAAAATTACACTGTATTTATAAGTAAAATGATACTTTAAATGGTTAAATGACACATTTTGGACACCCTTGAAAAACAATAAAGCTTCTTAGCTCAGTGGTTTTAGTCGTTCAGCTCAAGCTAAGTCCTTCGCAACCTGATGTGTTCAAATTCCCTAAATATGTTATTTGACTTTTGATTATTTTTTTCTTTTCATTAAAAAATTAAAAGTAATTATTTAATTTAAAGTTAATAAGCAAATCCTATTTATTTATTTATTCCATAAAACTACTAAAAGTGAAAGGGCTCCATATAGAATTTCTTTTAATATAACTCGTTTGATTCTACTCTTTATTTTTCATTTCTTGTTGTTAGTCATCAGAAGTTCGTGAAATCTTGAAGCATAAAAGTGATTTCACTCTAAACTGAATTTTCTCTCTTTTTTTCTTTGTCTGTTCACTTTCTATCAAATAAACGTGAACATTAAAGCTAAATATTATGTAGTTTGATTTTAAAAATTTTGATATTTTTTTAATTAAAAAAATTAATCATTAATGTTACTTAGTTTGATTTACAAAATTTAAGTGCACCCATTCATTAAATTATTTTTATTAGCTATTAAATTTTTGGACACCCTTCGTAAAATTTCTGACTACGCTACTGATTAAATCTATGTAAAAATAAAAATATCCCTCAAATTATTTTGATTATTTTATTTATTTTATATATATATTTCAAAAAGTTGAGGTATTTGATCAAAATTTTATGAAGAAAATGAAATTAAACATTGAAGAGTACTATGCCACTCTTGAGTCTGTATCATCCAACAACTCTCTGCAAAATAACCATGTGTAGAATTGATTATGAACTTCTAAATCAACTAAAATATACTTTATTGGAGAGAGAACATATCTAATAATCACCTAGAGAATTCCTCTCTGCTAAAATCTTTAAAAGCCGCAGAATATACCCAAGGCGTCTTAACCACTAGGCCACTAAAGTCATCGCTTGAGGCCCCATATTTTTGAGGACTCTCATTTAAAAAAACATACTTATACATATTATTAAAAAAAATTATATGTACTTTTAATTATTTTTAAAAAAAACGTGTAAGAAGTAAAAAAGAAATGCGGTTAGTTTTCCCACTTTACTAAGGGAATGGAACATTTTTTGGAAATAATTTACTTATGTGGGAAATTGTGCTTCCTTATTTATGTCTAACAATTTGACCCTATACTATCATTTACCATATATTTATCTTTTTTATTATTTTTATTCTCAATATTAAACTATCTGTTACAAAATCTTTTGATGTCCTGTTGCTTACAAGTTACAAAAGAATAAAATTTGCTTTTGAGTGTCGTCTTCAAAATCTCAAGAAGTGCAACAAGAAATCATTATATTGATGGAACGCAACACTATTTCGATATTGTTATAGCCACTTATCAAATTCGTGTCAGGTTCTGTTATTCTAACTTTATTTTATAATTTTTTCTTGTTAACTTATTGTTGTTGATATTCTTAGTTCATAAGTATATATAATTTTGTTTGAACATGTTGAAGCATATGAAAATGTTTTAGTTTCTTATTTAGTCGTAAAAAATTGAGATCACTAGATGATGAGAATTTTAAAAAATATTGTCTTAACACTGAACTTTCTTTAATACATAATAGTTATTCTGATATTGATGATTTAGATTTATTTTTTGAATTAAAAGTGTTAAGAGAAATAATACAAGTAGAAGATAATGATCTAATGTAAATACTCAATCAAATAAAAAGACTTGATTCTTTTCCTAATGCATATATTGCTTATAGAATAATGTTAACAATTCATGTAATCATTGCTTAAATAAGTTTTTGAAACTAAAATTGATAAAATCTTATCTAAGATCAACAATGTCTCAAGAGAGAATGAATGAATTAGCTATATTATCAATTTAAAAGGAATTACTATGATGATTTATCTTTTTAAAAATAATAATATTAGGGCCCCTTTTTAATATTTCGCTTTAGTCCCCCAATCTTGTTGAGTCGGCCCTGGATATATACCTTGTCTGTTCTTCTTCTCTTTTGCTCTATGATAATCCACGCTTGTTTAGTTCCAAGGCTATCCTTAAAAAATCATTGACCCTTTCATTGACTAGACCTTTGGGTGATAATGGTAGTAGCACACTCAGTGGCGTACGCAGAATTTTTTATAAGCGGTGTCGATATTTTAAAATTAATAAACAATAAATAATTGATATAATAACATTATATAAATAAAAACTATTTAAAATGTACAGTATCTTGTTCCCTTAGTTATTCTTGCATTGAACTCAGTTCAGTTAGAATAAAACGTAAGTCAATAAACTACTAAACTTTCCTCGACTGGTTTTCATATTTTGAAATGTATTTATAATAGCCTCATTGGAGATAGTATTAAGTACTAAATATTTTAGTGCAATTGATTTATCTTAGCTTAATTTGACTATAAATAGGAGGTTGGAAGTTCGAATCCCTATAATATTAAATTTTTTTCTGAAAAATGTCTCAAAAATACAAGACAATTTGGCCTCACTAAGACTCAATCTTGGGCCGCGCCGAGCAAATAACCATTCAATTCACGCTACAAACCAATGAGCCAAGAGGCTCAATTGTTCAAGTAATGTCACTAATGTTATTGTAAGGATATTTTTATTTTTTTCAGATTTATATATATATATATATATATAATACTAAAAAAATTCAACAAAGTAGTGTCGGTCGACACCCCATGACATAGGGTAGGTCCGCCCCTGAGCACACTGGGAACATATACATTGCATCAACTCGTCAAACTCAGGTCACTACAACCAAAAAGACTATTTACCGGAGTAAATATCATTATATTCAAAGTCATATAAGTCTTTAGACCCATTTATATAGATTACATCCCAAAACGTCCTGATATATCACATTTTGATTTCAATACATCGCTTAACGTTTCGATACATCGCGTCTCAATTTCGAATACATCACTCAACATCCCGATACATCATGTAAAGTGGTCTATCCGATCGATACTTCGCGTAAAGTGATGTATCTATGAATACGAAAAGGTAGATATTTTAGTAATTTTTTAAATGGTACGAAATTTTAATGAATATGATAAAATAAGTTGTGTATTTAGGTAATTTTCCTTAAATTGTTTATAAAATTCTTGTTGTTGGCCAAACCATTGAAAGTTCCCTTACTTATTGCCTTGGGAAATAAGGCGGCTTTTGGGCTTTGGAAGATCAATCACATTGCTTAGCTTATGGGATTGCATTCTGTCTTGTTGGGCCTATCTGCAGTTTGTTTATCAAGACAGAGAAGCCTTTCATATATGAAATCTGTTTCCAATATATATGAGATTTCGACTCATAAATATTTACATCAAATTAATGAATACACAATATTTATTTGAATTTCCAGAACTATCACCTAAGCATGACTAATTAATGTATGTGTTAGCTTCATGAAATTACTTAACCATGATAAATTAAACTAATTTGGTGAAAACAATCGGTGCAAGTAAGTATTTGCTCAAATTATATTGTTTCCTTTAAATTTTCTTAATAATAATCCAAGGCAAGCTCATGCGTTTCTTGAACATGTTGTGGCAAAAGAACATTTTCTTGGGTTAATAGATTGGGTGGAGAATCATCAATCCGAACCAGCTCTAGCAAGAATTTATGCGACAAATTAGGAAGACGCACCCACGGTGGTGGTGTCTTACGGGCTATAGTATATACAAATTCCACGAGAGATGAGGGTGGACTACATTGATGGGATGAAGATAAAGTGTGTTACGTTGGAAGTTGGGGAAAATACAATCAGATGAAGATAAACTATTGTGTTAATTTGACTTACAAATAATAAGTAAATATTCCTAGCAAGTCTGATATGACAATATGACCAATTAAATTAAACTAATGGTATAAAGATATTTTGTTTCTGATCAATAATATACTTTTATATGTTGTAGCGGGTAATCTGTAATATGTCTTTGTATCCATATGACTTATGAGTATCAAGACAGAATAGGAATAAGTGGTCACATTACAAAGAACATATGAACACTGTCAATTGAGTAGTCTATTCGCAGGCAATTGCTTGTCTCCCTTGAAAGGGTGACCACATAATGTTTGGAAGTTAAAACGAGTGAATCTGAAACCGTTAGAGGAGGAATAAAATCTTACTTCTCCAAAAACAAGGTGCTTAGCCTCCCCTGTGCGGCAATGCTAAGTAAAACGTCCTGTCTTTTAAAAACACTAATTCAGAGTTATTTGAGTTATATAGTGTAGTTGGATTGTTGTATCTTAGAGGAAACAAGTCAAGAGTTATATTGTTCGATCAGTGAGGATGCTTGAACCTCTTTAAAGATAGAGAGATATCAACATCTCAATCTAAATATTTATTTATTCATTTTTATACATTTTATTTTTCAACTGTAATTTATGATTTGCATATTAGTCCATTCAAATTAATAATGATTCTATAATATATTTCTATATTTGAAAATTCTTTTTTACTTTAAACATTTGATTTTATCTTTAATGACATGTTCTTATATACATAAAACTCTCATGATCAAATGTTGAAAATCGCAAGTTTTGAGGATACTTTTTATAAGTGCCAAAGGACTTTTTTTTTCTTTCTCTAACACTGCGCCTAATGAAATAGAGGGACTATTTCTATATTAAGGGGCACCTAATATTTTTCTCTTCTTAGAGTATTCTCTTTTATTTTTGCTTGTGTTTGGTCCTACACATCATGGCCAAATTTTCTTTATATTAGATCAAGTAAAATGATACATACCACGAAATATCTTGATCTCAAATCACATTTAACATAAGGCAGGGTATATGTGTCATCCTTCACACACACCCCAAAGCAAGCTTAGTACATACATAACCATAACCATAAATTAGTTTAAGTTGAGATAATCTGCAGTGAGTGGCTTGAACACATTTGACGCAATAGCCTCAACAAAATCGACTTGCCCTTTTAACATATGCATGTAAACAATCCAATCTCCATTTCCTTTTGGACTTAGCATTGGCATCACATATCCTGATTTCCCTTCCCATGGAAAATGGTACGAACCAAACACCGCCTCTCCCCATCCAAACTCAATCTTCCTCACCAGAAATTGCTGCCCCGAAGACACCACCACCGCGGGTGTGTCTTCCTTCATCACGAATATTCTTGCTAGTGCTGGCTCCGGACGATGATTCTCAACCCAATCTATTAACCCAAGAAAATGTTCTTTAGTCACTGCGCGTTCAAGAAACTCATGCACTGCACGTGCCACCCAACTCAATGATTTCTCTTTTAGTTCCTCAACTCTTTTTTCGCCAAATGGGATGGAAAGAAAATTCCCAAAATACCCTTTTAGTATCTTGGCTTGTTCTTCATCTCCGTTGCTTAATCTACTTCTGCCATTAACCACAATTCCAAGCCTGAAGTTCTTATTAGTATTACTAGCTATAGTTTTCCATAGGAAAGCGCTGAATGTTTCAAGTTTAGTAAACTTTGTGTTGTTACAATTGGCTAGTGATTGGAGGCGCCTGATTTCTTCGGCCTTAACATAGTAAATTCTACTTATAACTTGATCATCATCATGATCAATATTTGTGGTTTCCTGTTTCAGGGCTGAGATAGGTAAGTACATGGTATCAATTACAGGATCGTAGAAAGAGGGACCCCGCGGAGAAAGAAAGGATCGTTGGAAAGATGGTAGCTGAGAGAGTGGTTTGGACTGAGCTAACTCAGCCCATGATACAAGAAACATGTTGAATGAGTAAGCATCAGCAACTCTATGATCAAATGTACAACCCACCACTACTCCTCCACATTTGAGTTCTGTAACCTGCAATGGATTATTAAACTTTCATTCAATTTTTGAAAAACTGTAGTAAAGAGCAGAGTTCAGAGGAGTAGCAGCAAGCAAAGCAAGAAGTTCAAGTTGAGTTGCAAAAGGAGAAAAAGAGTAAATGAGATTGATGTGACTAGGAATTCACAGGTTTAAGCTGTTTAAACAATCTCTTGCAGACTGAAACTGCACTAAGATTTATATTAGACAAGTGTCACTTATCTAAACATTTACTTGAGGAAATGGAGAGGAGCCGGATTGGAATGGAGGAATTATGAATAGTACCTGAACAGCTAGTACACCATGCTTCTTCTTTGGTACAAGCTTGGGTTCTATGCTTTCATCCGGATTATAAAAGTTGAGCTCTTTAAGCTCTATATCAGCCGAAGCTTCTATGAAATCCACTCCAGCATTGTTACATAGAACTTCGGGCTCTCCAGCAAGGTTCTGAACTAACTCTCCAGCAAATGTATAGTATGAAACCAAAGCCTCAGCCAAAGACACCTTAAGCACATTGACCATTGAATCAAATGACCAATTTTTTGGCAATAGTATTCCAGAGGTAATGGGATTTTGATAACAAAAGTAAACTCCAACATCCAATGGAGGCAAAAGCAAATCAAGGTTAGACTGTGGTAGACAATGCTCTTGCATTGGAAACATTGCTGCTACCACTTCAGTTTTGATCAACTTCACATTGAAGTCCCTTTTGGCACTCATCTACCTAAGATATATTTTTTGCTTTTTGCTTTTTGCTTTTTGCTTTTAGTTGAGGGAGAGGAAGAAGGTTTTTGACTTGTTCAATGCATTGTAGATTTGTAATTTTGTATGTGTTTTATAGAGCGATACTGATAGTAATGAGACTTCATCAGAATAGTTAGCTAGAATAGTTAGCTGTTAAGTAGTTAAAAAGTGGTTAAGGTGATTAAGGGTAGTGTAGTCTTTTCTCTTAAAGTTTGTTGTAACTAACTCTTCCAATAGTTAGTTAAAGGAGCAACTATAAATACATGCTCTCCTCATTGTACTCTTTAGCCCTTTGAGCTCATATATGAAATTATTCTTCTTCTTCTAGTAGCTTCTTTGAATTGTGTACCATTTACGTTCATGGTATCAGAGCTAAACACGGTGATAAACTGTGATAGGAGATTCAGTTGAAGAATCAGAGAATTGCTTCGTCAAGTCACAGATTCATCAGATTCTCAGTTGATCTACAGATCGGAGTTCACATCTGTGTTTGAATCTTATTCCGCAACGAGTTCGATTACTATGTCTCCAGATCGAGTAGCTGAAGATCTAGATCGAGGTATCAACAATGGAGAAATTGATGGTTCTTTCACATTGCCTTCTAATCCAGTCTCATCTCAAGGTATTGACTACAATCATCCCCTGTTTCTTAGTCTTACCACTACTACAAAACTGCTAAAATACACGGACAGAAAAGCGACGGACGGCGTCGCTCCAAAAAGCGACGCCATTTACCACACTGTCCGTCGCTTTTTAATAAAAATAATTATTTTTTAAATTATTTTACAAAAAGCGACGGACGGGATCTCTTAGTCCGTCGCTTTTTTTCGCAGGTTTTTGCCCCAAATATATATATAATCAATAATTATTTATTTAATATATAGAGAGACGCCGTCCGTCGCATTTTATTAAAAATAATTATTTATAAACTAAACAATAACCACGCTGTCTGTCGCTCTTATTTTATTTTATTAATTATTATTTTTAAAAGAAACAGACGACATCTCTTAGTCCGTCGCTTTTTGGTTAAAATATCTGATCAAACACTTTAAAAAAGCGACGGACAGTGTCATTTAGTCCGTCGCTTTTTGATCAAAATGTTGGTCAAACATTTTTTAAAAAGCGACGGACAAAGAGACGTTGTCCGTCGCTTTATGTTTAATTATGTTACAGCAGTGACGGGTTTTCCCCAAAATTTCCCATCTCTCTTTCTCTCTTTTCTCTCTCTTCTCTCTAAGGATTCCGCCCGCCGCACCGCCGCCATCTTCCTCGCCCCATCGCCAGCCAAGGGAGTCTGCCACCAGCCAAAAGAATTTCTTAACTACCCCTCCTTCTTGTTATAAGGTTAGGGTTTAATTTTAGTTTTTTTTTTCAAATTATATTTGATTTCTTAGTTTGTATATTGTTTTAGTTTGTTGAATTGTGTTATTCAATTGTTAATTTGTACATTTGATTATTGTTAGTTAGGGAGAGAATTGAGGATTTTAGATTTTAGGGTTAGTTTTCTTTTAAATTGGGGATTTTTAAATATGATTGTAAATTAAGTATTAGAAGTTAGAACTAACAAATAATTAGAAGTTAGAAGTTAGATTAGTTGAATTTTTCGATTTGCCATTGTATTTGTGCTTATATATTATAATGTTGATGAAAATTGGGTTACTTGAATTATATTCTTGAACTTAGAAATTCTTGAACTTGGAAATTCTTGAACTTATTAGAAATTCTAGAAATTAGATATGAACTTTAAGTTGTGAACTTTAGAGAACTTGAATTTTTGTAGTATTTTAGAACTTTAGGTTGTGAAACGTTAGAAATCTTGAATTATTGTTAATTTGAAGTTAGAAGTTAGTAATTGATGAAGTTTGATGACTTTAGAACTTGAACTTGAACTTGAAATTAGAACTTGAACTTGAACTTGAATATAACTAATTTTGTATTAGAAGTTTATATATAACTAATTTTAGAGATTATATGAAGTTGAATATCACTAATTCTTGGATTAGAAGTTTATATATAGCTAAGTTTAGAAATTAGATATATATGAACTTGAATTTAGAACTTGAACTTATAATTAGAAGTACTTGAATATAACTAATTTTAGAACTTTGATATGAACTTGACTTAGAACTTGAACTTGAAATTAGAACTTGAACTTGAACTTGAACTTGAATATAACTAATTCTTGATGACCTTAATTAATTAGAACTTAATAATTGAACTTAATTAGAACTTTGAACTTAATTTATAATAACTTGAACTTAATTAGAATTAGTATAATTAATTATTTGAAATCTTAAACTTAAGGGTCGTTAGATATCTTAAGAGGCAACCTGGACAGGGTCTGTTATTGACTAGTTCTTCAAATGAATTGGTTACTGCATGTTGTGATGCAGACTGGGCTTCTTGTCCACTCACCATGAGGTCTGTTACAGGCTACATGATCAAGATAGGCAACTCTTTAGTGTCCTGGAAAGCAAAGAAACAAACCACAGTCTCCAAGAGTTCAGCTAAAGCTGAGTACAGAAGTCTTGCCTCTACTGTGTCAGAGTTAGTATGGTTAAATTGGGATGTTAAAGGAAGTAGGAGTTGAAGTGCAGCTGCCAGTACAAGTATACAGTGACAGTAAAGCAGCAATACAAATAGCTGCAAATCCAGTTTATCATGAGAGGACAAAACATATAGAAATAGATTGCCATTTCATAAGGGAAAGGATATAACAGGGTTCAATCAAAGTGAATTATATACCAACACAAGAACAACCAGCAGATATCTTGACAAAGGGGCTGTCCAGAAGTCAACATGAGTATTTGTTATCCAAGCTAGGAGTGTTGAGCATTTTTGCCCCTCCTAGCTTGAAGGGGAGTAATGAGACTTCATCAGAATAGTTAGTTGTTAAGTAGTTAAAAGGTGGTTAAGGTGATTAAGGGTAGTGTAGTCTTTTCTCTTAAAGTTGGTTGTAACTAACTCTTCCAATAGTTAGTTAAAGGAGCAACTATAAATACATGCTCTCCTCGTTGTACTCTTTAGCCCTTTGAGCTCATATATGAAATTCTTCTTCTTCTTCTAGTAGCTTCTTTGAATTGTGTACCATTTACGTTTAGATAGCTAGTATCGTTATATATATAATTTTAACGTTAATTCAAACGTATATATGTACTCAGCTTCTTCTCTAGATATACAGAATATTCTTGCTTCCCTTGATTGTATCAAAGATTAGAACTACAAGGCCATTGTTCGTTTGGTCTTTTTCTTTCGTTTTATTTTGTGAAGAACATTTCTAGCAATATAACTAGTACACTATATATTAATGTCTTTTATTCCGAGAAATCGGAATATAAAATCGGCGGCACTTGACTAGAGCATATACTAGTATAGTTGTACATACTAATAATTCATTTTGTTAAGAAAAATATAATTAAGTCTAGCACAAAAGCAAATTTTGGAAGACCACAAGTAAGAAGATAAAGGAGAAATATATCAAAAGAGACACAAACAAATAACGTGTCCGGTTAATTGACATAATCTAGAAGAAGAGATGAGTGATTTACTATACATAAAAGAGGACACAAAATATCGAGAGAAATAACCTCATAAAATTCATTTTGAATAAAAAGAGTTCACACAAGTATAACGTAACACTTGTGTCTTACAAATTCTCTCGCCCTTAAGACTACATTGTGGATGCTACCAAGTAAGAAATAATAACCCTCTATGTATACCGTCATAAATGTTTTTCTACAAGAGAAAGGACTAGTCAAATATAAGAATAAAATTGTATTTTCCTTTTTAGAAAAAAATAGTTAGGTTCTTAGTGTATCATTGTTTTTTTTTTGTTTTTTAATATATATATAATTCCTCCTCCTTCTTCTTCTTTTTCTATCCTCAATGGGTGTTTGTATCGACCAGTGGCAACCATTTGCGCTAAAGTTTAAAGATATTGATGAAAGTTCAATTACACAATTTATATTTGTTTGATTCTGTTTGTTTTCTTTCTCCTTTCTCTTTCTCCATTTATTTGAAGTTTTCTTTTATTTTTTCCCGTCTAAACCAGTGAACTTATCATTTTATACTCAAAAATAAAATAAAATTACAGCATATAAATTCAACTTGCATATGAATGAATGTGTAATCTAAATAATATTGATAATATCCTCTTGTATATACAACCAACGGTTTAATCTAGTAGTGTGAAAGAATTTTGTGTTAGCATCCACACGTTTTGAACAATTTTAGCTTCGAAACATTGTGTGGTTACACTTCAAACTAAGACAGAAAATTGACTGCGAATAGACTATGCAAAATTGGAGTACCATATGACAGTGTTCATGTGTTGTTTGTAGAGACCAGTTATTCCTATCCTCTTTTATCCTAGGACATGATACTCATATAAATACAGCATATTTTGACAACCACCTCCTGGGACCAATAATAAATGTCTTGGCCAATTCTAAACTCAAAGGATAACTCAGCCCATAATCCACGCTTGTTTATTTCCAAGGCTATCCTTACAAAACCGTTGACCCTTTCATTGACTAGACCTTTGGGTAGATAATGGCACTAGCACACTGGGAACATATATATTCATACATCTAGGAACAATGCATCAACTGGTAAAACTCAGTCACTACAACAAAAAGGATTATTTATTGATAATTGAGTCAATATTATTGCATTCAGAGTCGTTTAAGCCATTAGGTCCATTTATATAGATTATTAGTTATAAATACTAATATTTATAATTGTCGCTATTAGTGATGCTAAATTTTTGTATTTGTTTCAATAATTTGTCATTGTAGAAGTACCAATTAGCCAAGTGAGATGACACGTCTCTACTTCTAGACAAATTAGTACTGTTCTGACCTTGTGATAGACAGACATCGTGGTACTGGAACCAATGAGGCCCTCAAATAATTTTGTTGTACTAGACACATTGTTTTGCAGCTGCTTTTCTTATAATTCAAGTTTTCTTTTTTTAAAAAAAAGTTAAAGCCAGTGCTTTAGAAAAGAAAAAAGGTTGACCCTTTCATAGACTAGTCACTAGACCTTTGATAAAGCGATACAAAGAACTTATAATCGATATATAAACAGAGTCCCTTGATTATGTGAACCTTACAAATGTAAATATAGTTTGTTATATTGTGGGAATAGTCTCAAATATAAATTTCATGTCATTTGAATTTTAAACTTGAGTTTTGAATAAAACTGCACATGTTTTGTAGGAGTATTAAAAATCGGCATGTATGAATTACCTGACTTGTGGTGGTATCCAAAAGACTTATCTTTTCCTCAAACCTTTCTTATTTTCATTTTCAGGCTATTCGAGTCCTATTTTTATTTTCAGATTTATTAAATTTTTGATAACGAATTGAACTATTCTGATCAGGTACGATTTATAAAAAAATAAATCACCAACACTAGCACACAAGGAAAACAATATTCATATATATTTTGTTACATATGCATGGCATCAACTGATCATAATACCGAAAGGATTATAACAAATACCAAAACCACATTCTGGAGCCAGTGATTCTTTTATTTTGCAGAAAACAACAAGCCACTTAAAATTTCCGAATTTCAAGTTTTCCTTTCATTCAGATAGAAGCCACAGAAGTGGGATTAACCCTGCTACAAACATCACGAATTTCCAATTGAGCGCCCGCGGAGGGAGGCAAGTCCCCCATCTTGATCATGGCAGCAGCAAAATCTTCAAGGAAAACGCTAACATTGTTGCTATAATCCGTTACAAAAGCAGCAGTTGTAGCATCCCCGGTCAAAACTTGATCCGAAAACATTATACTTTGGTTGTTGTTTAATTTATCGTAGTAATCTTTGTCGAACACAGCAGGAGTAGTATCCAATTGTTGCAAATCAGAATCCGTTAGCGTGGCAGAGCAGTTGCATTGGAGTTGTGCGGCAGGATTAACGTTGGTGCTGATGCACACGGTGGCACACCTGGCGAAACCTACCGTGTGAGCGCCAGCTAGCGCCACCATTTCACGGAGGGTGAAATTTTTATCGCTGAATTTCTGTATTTGGACAGTTAGATTGTCGAATGGAGCTGGAAGTTGAGTTAAAGCACCAGTAAAGTTGGCCGTTGTAGCATCGCTTCTCCCTAGTGCAACGGTATAAGTTTGTCCTCCTAACTGTCATATACAAAAACAGAGTTTAAGTTACCAATTTAAATTTTGGGTTTGAGTTAGCCCAAGTCAATTTCTTTGTCATATTATCATAATCGAACTAAATTCAATTCTTGATTTATTAAATGTTGGACCCCATACTATATTATCTACGCTCCAATTGACAGGACAGAACAGGTGAGCTGTCAAAATTTACACATTGATTGTTGATGTGGAATTTGGTCTTCTTTGAACAATTCTCAACTTCCACGATGACTTTTGAGTTAGATCAAATATCCATTTCTTATTATTCATAATTAATTTTGGTAGTATTAATCAAGGTGTAAAGTGAGTAATGGACTTACTTTAGCAAGAGAATCACGAGCAGCAATAGCTAATATGTCAGCACAAGATACAGATATGTTGGGGCATGTATCTATGACACTTTGTTTAGCTTGTGCTATTACTTCATAACCTCTGGCTGAGTTGGCGTTGGGTGGTGAGTTTTGTTCCCCTGTAAATGTTCCATTAATATCATCTAGCAGAATACCTCCATCACAACCCTGTTTTTTTCATAAAAAAAAGATAGCTATAATTAGTCAAATACATAATCAACTATAGAAGATATACCTAACCATAAAGCTAAGTGACAGCCAGCCATACAAAAATAAAAATAAAATAAATTGGAAGGTAGATTAGACTTTTCAAAGTTTTTGGAGTTCATGTACATATGTGCGTTTTGAAGATGTTTTACTTGGCTGGCAGGGAGTTTAAAAGAAAAAGTAACTTTTTTTATATTTGCGATCTAAAACAAGTATGGGATATTTATGACTATGCATAATAATCTTAATTTGGAGTTCGTACCGTCAAATTTTTCACATAGTTTTATGGTCCACAATCACTTTCAACAATTTATTTATTTTTAAAAAAAATAATATGATCATAGGGCCAGGTTTATTTAATAAGAGCAAGGACTCAGATTCAATTAATATACTACACCTAATATTCTATCCTTTTTAATCGGTCCTCAAAAATAATATTTGTCTACTCTTTCCATTTCAATTTATATTAAAGTATTTAACTGGATGGTGAGTTTAAAAGAAAATGATAGAATTTTCAATTTTTTTATTTTAAACACATGTGTAATATTTAAGTGATTATAAATTATTTTATTAAGAATAAAATGAAAAATTTAAAACTAAATTTATAAGGATAAATGTCAGTGTTATAGACAACTCAACTTGTAAAATTCTCATTTTTATCCTATTTAGATGATTTATAGTCATGAAGTCTCTATAGATAACTTGTTTTAGCTCGCAATTTTGTGCATAGTCAAATACCGTAAAAAAGAGTGAAGGAAATATATATATTTACATCAACGAAGCAGTCATGAAAGTGGAGACGAATGAGAGAAGCTCCCATGCGAGTTTCTGCATCAATAGCACTGTCCACAACTCCTCGTACAGCTGAGAAAACGCATGCCTCTGGAGTTAGTTGCTGTCTCAAGTACTTGTCTGAATTTCTCTTCTTATTATTTAAGGTTAAAATACTGGCTACGCCTGATTCCAAAGAATCGAAATCTGGAGAAACATTTTGGAGGAGTGATCCGTTATTCATGATGATGGCTTCATAAGTATTTCTATAAATAGCAACACCTGCAAGTGCAAGTGCCACAAAGCTCAATGCAAGACTCAAATGACTCAAACGAAAACCCATGACTTAATTGAAAGTCTATCGAGGAAACAAATTAAAGGCTTTCGATCGGGATGATTTTGCTTTTATTTGTGCCTCTATTTATAGGCAGGTGAAGACTTATTATTATTATTATTGCTTTTATTTGTGTCTCTATTTATAGGCAGGTGAAGACTTATTATTATTATTAATAATAATAATTCTGCTTTGAATTATCGTGTAATTACAAACTGAGAATTGTGTTTCATGTGAAAGTGACTTTTCTTCTTTCCTAAAGTTCTAGCCGTGTTACGTGTGATGTTTTCTTAGCTATGCTTATCAGATAATTATGTCAAATGTCAATAATTTTCTTTCATGTAGTCACAATATCGATTTTAAGAAGGAAAGATAATTTCGAGGATAGATTTATGTTTCTTTTCTCATTTGGTGCAAAAATATTAGTTCTTAATCAACAACAAAGAAAATAACTCCAATTTGTTCAACTTTAGTTATTTAGTAGACAAATTATTAACTTGGATTAAGGCTTGAAGCTAGATCCTTGCATAACTTGTTGAACCGAGTTTTTACATATGTGAGAGAAAGTCAATTGAAAAGAGCTAATCTAAATTATGGAATTAAGTATGGACAAATGAATCAAAAGCTAAGATATTATTCTGAATTTACACTGCGATATTTTTGACAAACATCTACTGCTAATTTTTCAGTTGATATATGTTAGTCATTGATTTGGTTTGATATTAGTATATGAGTACGTCATACAGTGAGAAGAAAAGTCTTTAATTAAAAGTTTCAACTTAGAAAATAAGAAACCTTGTTCCTGGATATAGTTGACAAATAATAATCAGTTCACTTCTTCTCTTTCCTTTTTAGTTTCCATGGGTGTACAGTGAGTAAACTCTTTTCTATGCAATACTTAGCTCACAAAATATATTTTTGTCCCTGTTTCTTATTTCATGAAAAATTATAGGCTAACAAATTGTTAACTATAACCTAATTTATAAATTGTGTATCATCTGATTTGCCAAAGATTTCTATTAGTATAAATTCTTTTAAGAGTAAGTTACGCCTGGTAAGACATAACTTCATGTGCCTTGTAAATTTTACCTTGTTGTGTTGTAACTTTTTACAAAAGTTTAGAGACCTTAGTTTCTATCAATATAAGTTTGTATGAATAAATTATGTTTTATAAGACATAACTTGTGCATTACGAATTTTGCCCTGTATTATTAAAAAAGTTTAGAGAACTTACCCTTATGTTTACGAATAAGGTATAGCTTGCAAAAAAAATTGCCTTGTATAGACATAATATTTGTCTAGCGATTTTTTTATTCATTTTTCTAATATCATGGATATTTTCTGCCACATTTTTGTTACTCGAGTGTTGAAGGGCAAAACTTTGAGAAGAGGGGAGTAAAGACCACCCCAAAATAAGTACATTGGTGTGAATATTTGGATTTAAAAAAAAAAAAAACTAAAGTTCTACACTTGATGTTTTTTAATATTATGGAAGCACACAACATTTCACTAATATGGTTACAAATCTGACCATATAAGCGCCGGAGGACGTTGAAAGATCATATGATTAAAAATCCTATTGGATTTCTAAGGGAATGGTGGAAAGATCGGAATTTTACTCATAAATTATGTCTCACAATTTAAATTTTGAAATAAATAAAAGTTTTAATAAAGAGCATTTTATTTTGAGCTGGCAATGGGCAGGGTGGTTGTGGGGCGGGATGGGTTTAAGGTTATGCGGGACGGGAGGGATGGGGGGCAGGATTGGTTGCGGATATACGTAATTTTATGTGGGCTTAAACTTAATTTTAATTTTTTACATGTTATAAGAGTGATAAAACATTATTATTATTAAGATAATTTGTTTAAAGTTACTAAAATATTCAAGATAGTAAATGAATATGATTCAATAAAAAATAACACAATTTCTTACATGTTTCCCAATTGACCTCTAAAAAATAAATTTTTAGTCATTATCTATTAAATTAATCCAACTTAATGAAAAAATAAATTTATTCTTATGAATTTTATTTTTAATGTCAATTAACTAGAAAAAAAAAATTAAAAAAAATTATACGGGGCGGGTTCATGTGGAGTGGGTCTATGCAAGCGGGATGAAAATGAAAAAAATAGTTATGTGGGGCGAGGCAGGGCGGGGCACATTAAAAATTGTACGGATTAAATTCAACCCGCCCCATTGCCATCCCTAAATTTATTCTTTAATAAGGGCATCGATTTAAATTAGTCAAATCAATAAATCGAACACTAAACATGTGCCAAAATAAAATCTGAAGTTCTAGGTTAACTAGTTTGACCAAGCATTGTCCTATAAAATGAAATTAATAGAGTACTAATATCGCTTCCATTTGCTTTAAAATAATTTCCATAAATTCAAGAAGGATATGAAATTATAAAAAATGTAAAAGCTTGGTTGATAAAAAAATGAATGTTTAGATAATTTCTCATTTATCATTTACCTTTGGGCTCCACTTTTAGGGTGTGTTTGGTATGAAAGAGAATATTTTTTGAAAAATGTTTTTCAATTTTCTCATGTTTGATTGGGTAAAATGTTTTGAAAAATGTTTTCCAAATCAACTCATTTTTCTCAAATTTAAGGAAAATGACTTCCCTTCAAAAATTAAGGAAAACATTTTCCAAAACTTTCCTCCAACTTCAAATTACAATTTTTTGATTGAAAAAATCAATTTAAAAAAACATTTTTTCAACTTTAATTTTTTTATTTTTTTACCCCACCCTCACCCCTCCCCCTCCTCCTCCCGCCAGCCCCCTACCACCCTTTACCACCACCACCACCACCCACCACTCCCCCCCAAAAAAAATAATTTAAAGTTTGTTTTTAAAAAATATTTCTAATTTCAAAATTGTATTTTCACCCCTACCCTCGACCCCACCCCACCCACCCCCACCCCACCCCCCCAAAAAAATAATAAATTTAAAGTTTGGTTTTAATAAATACTTTCGATTTCAATTTTTTATTTTTCACCCCCAACCCCCCGCGCCAGCACCCAGCCCCCCTCCAAAATAATAAATTTAAAGTTTGTTTTTAAAAATACTTTCAATTTCAGATTTTTATTTTTCACC
>JAJONR010003423.1:0-75883 GCA_029582245.1 Solanum etuberosum | reverse complement strand
ACTCCTTCCCTTTGGATGAAATGTTCACTAAGATCAGTCCAAGTTCTCTTTCTAGACTTGGGTCTAATCACAATCCCATCCTTTTGACTTGTGTGGATGAAACTTTCAGAAATTGTAATTTAAGTTTGAAAAGTGGTGGCTGAATGTTGAAGGTTTCAAAGAAAAAGTCTAAGAATGGTGGTGCTCTTTTCTTGTGGTTTGCACTCTTGGCTACATTCTTGCAACAAAATTAAGTTTGTTAAAGGCAAAACTTAAAGAATGCAAGGAGCACAAGGGGAACAAGAGGACAAGAAAAAAAAATCATATTTTAGATCAAATAGGGAACTTGGAAATCATTCAGGAGAGAAGACCCTTAAATGATGATGAACGGATGATAAAGGCTCATCTCGCTATGGAATATGAAGAAGTGGCTAGAAATGAAGAGATCTCTTGGAGACAGAGGTCTAGAGTTCAGTGGATCAAGAGTGGGGATAAGAACACTTAGTTTTTTCACAGAATGACTACTTCACACAAAAGGCTCAAAACAATTGTCTCGCTGATGATCAATGGGGAACAATCAAATGACCCTGTGGACATCAGGGGATCTATTGTAGACTTCTGCCAAAATCTTTACAAAGAAACAGAAAACTAGAGATCTTCTTTGAACATACTTGAAGTACAAAGAATCTCAACAGAGGAAAAAGAGAGTTTGGAAGGATTTTTTGAGGAAGAAGAGGTACTTGTAGGTTTTAAGATGTGTGTTGCGGATAAAGCTCCTGGCCCAGATGGCTTGATTATGGCTTTCTTCCAAGCCTTTTGGGAAACATCAAAGGGGGAATTGATGTAGACACTCCATGAAGTTTGAGAAGAGCTTCAATGCCACTTTTATAGCTTTGATCCCTAAGAGGGTAGGGGCAAATGATCTAAGAGACTTCAAACCCATCAACTTGATCTTTGGGGTCTATAAAATCATAGCAAAGGTGTTGCTGGAGAGACTAAAGAAAGTAATCAACAATCAAATGGCTTTCATCAAAGGGAGGCAAATAATGGATGTTGATCTTATTGCTAGTGAGTGCATTGACACTAGGATTAGAGGAGAAGTTCTAGGAATTATGTGCAAGCTAGAGTGCTAGTCATAGAAAAGGCTTTTGATCACCTTAACTGAAATTTCTTGTTGAATACAATTAGGAAAATGAGATTGGGGAACAGGTGGCTTAAATGGATAGCATTCTGTATTAAAACTACCAGGTTCTCCATTTTGATAAAATGGAAAACCTGCAGGTTTTTTTCCAACTGAAAGAGGCCTTAGACAAGGGGATCCCCAATCCCTTTTCTGTTCATTATAGCTATGGAGGGGTTGGACAATCTAATGAGGAAGGCTGCAACAAATAACTGGATAAGGGGTTTCACCATTAAGAACAGAAACAACGAAACTTTGGAGGTGACTCATCCACTATATGCTAATGACATAGTAGTTTAATAGTGAAGCTAAACAAGAACAAATTTGCTACCTAAGGGTGATCTTAGTAATCTTTGAAGCTTGCTTTGGTTTGAAGATTAACTAGAGGAAAAGCAACATTTTCCCAGTTAAAGAGGTACAACAAATTCAGATATTGGTAGATATTTGAAATGCAAGATTGAGGAGATGCCCACAAACTATTTGGGAATGCCATTGGGTGCCAAACACTAAGCAATGAATATATGGGATGGAATAATAGAGAAAATAGAGAAGAAACTAGTTCTCTAGAAATCACAGTACCTCTTTTTGGGTGGTAGAGTTGTATTGATAAATGCAGTCCTAGACTCATTGCCAACCTATGTGATGTCCTTATTTCCCATCCCTAACCTAACAAGGTGGTGAAAATATTCGACAATCTGTCGAGGAACTTCTTGTGGCAAGGAAACAAGATTGGGAAGAGTTTTAACTTGGTGAAATGTATCACAGTCCAACAAAGTAAGAAATTTGGAGGATTGGGAGTGAGGAACCTTAAGTAGCAAAATAAGAGTTTGCTCAAAAAACGCCTTTGGAGATTTGCCCAAGAGGAGCATTCCTTATGGAAGGAGGTAATTTTGCATAAGTATGGCCAGAAGGGCCAAAGGTACACAAATGAGGTGTCCGACACCTATGGGATGGGGGTTTGGAAGTCAATCAGGAATCTCTGGTTGTCATTCCTGGTTCTCTCAAGCCTAACACCAGAGTTAAAATTGGAATGGGAGATAAGGTTCTATTCTGGAAAGAGAATCAGAGTGGTCATGGGAATCATCGATCTTTGTTCCCTAGCTTGTTTATAATTAGCCTGAATCCTAACTTCAACATACAAGAAGTGGTCTCCTCAAGGTCGAAACTTTATCTTAAGAAAGTTCTTAAATGATTGGGAAGTGGCATGGGTATCAAAACTCCTATCCTTGATAGGAAATTTGCCAGGTACTAACTTGGACCCTAACTGCCTCATCTGGGGGTACCACAATGATGAGTTCTACAGGCAGGTCAACAGGACCATGTACTACTATCTGGAAGAGTGGTTCCACTAAAGTGAAGTGCACTTGGCTGGTAGCTAGGAAAGCATGCTTGACACATGAGGCACTACAAAAGAGGGGGATCAACATAGCCTCTAGATGCTTGCTAAGGAGGCATTAGAAACCAACAAACACCTATTCCTGCATTGTAAAGTTACAGCACAAGTATGGGCATTATTTGCTACTATTGTCGGAATACATTGGATCATGCCTGAGCACACTGCAGACCTGCTTAGTTGTTGGATCAGGAGAGGAGGAAGTAAGAGCCAGAAAAAATGGTGGAAGACCATCCCAACTTGCATCTGGTGGAACATCGGGAAGGAGAGGAACCAGAGGATCTTTAAAGGAGAAGAGTGCTCTATACAGAAGATTAAGTGGAAAGTTATTACCTCTCTAGGTTTTCGGTGTAAAGAACAAAATATAGAAGAGGAAATCCAGCTAGTGGATTTTATAGGATCTTTGTAAGTATTTTTTCAGTCGTTTACTGTAAACTTTTTGGAGGTGGCCAACATAGCCCTTGATGCTGAAGAATACAAACTACCAGTTTCAAAAAAAAAAAATTATAGTCAAAATATTGTTGTTCCATTTTTATTTTTACGGAACTGACCCTGAAAAGGTGATTTAAATAATTAGTGATCTTAGAAAGATTAAAATATATATTTTATTCTAAGTAAAGCCATGTGGACAAAAAAAATCCACGTGGCAGCGTGTGTGTCACACATTCATGGATTGTAAGCGTTCAGGGGGGTTGTGGCTATGAAATAACCAAGTTGAGGGGGATAATTAGGCCAACGCGAAGTTTTGGTGTGCACCAAATAAAACTCGACAAGTTTAGGGTGGTCACAATCTATTCTGCCTAATTTGATGTAATTAAACTTTTTATAGACATCGTTACTTAAAATTATTTTATGGGTGGTGCAAAATGTAGTTAACATTTTAAATTTAAGAATTCAAACATTAAAGAAATGTAATATTGTACAAATTTCTTGAATTTAATGTTGATTTATTTTATAATTTTTAGATTTTTGCCTGAAAGTCAAGTTCTATGTTGTGTTCAATATTAAGTTAATGCTATTTAAATTTGAGTTCTAATTTAAACTAATCATATGTATAATTCAATCAAACTTGAATGCATTCACCAAATTAAACTACTAATACTTATATTTCTTAACCAATCAATTTGTTATATATTTTATTTTTTTAATGGAGTAGCACTACGTAGAACTGAACATTAAAGAGACTTTGACAGCTTGGTTGAGACCGGTTCAACCCCTAGGCCTACTTAAGAGAGCGTAATTTAGGAACATACTGTGTGTATTAACTTTTTTGTAAATGTTTTTAATTTTTTTTTTTTAAAAGTAGAGTGGGCTAGAATTGCCATTACATTTGAAGTGCTATTTGGTAGAGAGTTATGATTTATACATCTTTAACAGCAGGTCTGCGACCAAATGCTAGATCAATGCTTGTGATATGCTTTTCATGGACTTTTTTGGCCTTAGAAAAGCCATTACCAGTGAATGGAGATGCTGAGTTGAGTGTTTTACTTTGAAACAAAGTTGATGATTAGGTAGACATGGACCCAAGTTTGCTTAGCTAACATATACAAGCAATATAAGCTCTCTATACTTGATGCTTGGTCAATTTGCATTCCTCTCAATTTGTTGCTTACAGCAGATTGCTCCTGATTACTTTGAGCTCCTAGTAAACTTATATGTCCGACGTATGGTAATCTGCCGCCTTATGGTTTCTGCACTCTGTTTCAGCTCCATCTGCATTTATAGAAACCCTGCGGGAGCTGATATTCAAGCCCTCTTTGTCAGCCATTGTTTCTGAAAATACCAAGTACAGTTCAACTTTCCTCCACCTCTTAAATTTGAGAATGTGTTCAGATTGACTTTTAGTGCCTGATTTTGATCTTGTTATATGTCATCAGGGTGGCAATAGTATGCCCCTCGGATCCTGTGTATGTTGCTGCTAAGAAGATGCGAGAATTACGGGTCAACTCAGCTTTAATTACTGTTGGAAACAAAATTCAGGGGATATTAACGTATTTACTTTTCCTTAACAAGCTCCAATTCTATGTACATCTACTAATGTTATCATCTTCTCATGCCAACCGCTTGGCAATTACGTAGTGGATAACTAATAGATGTCTGCTGGTATTGTGATGCAGCTCAAAAGATATTCTTATGCGTGTTGTAGCACAAAATCTATCCCCTGAGCTGACACTGGTGGAAAAGGTTTTGTTTTCTCCTCATCTCTAGCTATCTTAATTCCATTGAGTTCCAAATATTTTCTGTACTCAGTTTTTGACAGCACAAAGTGCAAAAACTTACTAAATCTATGAGGCTTAAATTCATTAAGTGAGAAGTGAAGCACACAATTCTTACCGAAAGTTAGATACTACTGACTGTAAATAGATTAAAGGACTTATAATAATCAAGTGCAATTAAAATTATTTGTCTTATTATCTAGTATATAATAATGATGATATTATTAGAATAAAGTTTCAAATGGAAACCATTAAAAGATAGCTTCAATCACAAAAAATAAATTTTCATTTACAATTAATCAACCCGAAATATAATTAATTTGCAATATTAAATTTCAGCTTTGATTACTTTAGTAATTATACTAGGAAAGTAGAAAAGAGAAGTTAATAAAGATTAGATGTAGCAGAATAAGAGGACTTGCATACTAGAATTAAATTTCAGCTTTGATTACTTTAGTAATTATACTAGGAAAGTAGAAAAGAGAAGTTAATAAAAGATTAGATGTAGCAGAATAAGAGGACTTGCATACTAGAAGAAAAGAAAGAATGAGTCATTTGATTGAGAAGAGAAAAGGTAAATAAAAAAAAGTTGAGAAATACTAGTCTTAGTGTCACTACCCAAAGTACACCCTAGATGTGACATGACAAATAGGACCTTGTGAGGTCCTAAACAAGCCACTTGACATAAGCATGGCACTATGAATATCAAATAAAGAGATTTCAACATAAGGACGAGATATAAGTCTCAAACTCTTTCCACTCATGGAAATGTCAAAAGAGTACATGACTTAACATAATGCGAAAATCAACTATGTCTGACTAAGCCTTCTACGACAAAAGATGTGGTTAGGACAAACCCCTAAACCTCGTACAAAGTTTGAAAACTGAAAAGACATCATAAGCAATAAAATGACAACGGCCTTGCCCTCGAACCATGAGCACTCACCAATCCAAGTGCTAAGTGGAGCAATCCAACTAGCTGCGACCAGCCGGAGGAGCGTAAGATCCTATATTATAAAACAATATAGGCACAATATGCATCAGTACTTTGAATGTACTGAATATGGGGAACATGCATTAACGTAAACGTGATAATATGGAAAGTTCAAAACATGATAATGCATGACCAAGTAAAACATAGTAAAGCTTATCAAGCAAAAGCATGAATCATGGAACAAAGTCAATGTGACATTTGAAAAGTCATAGGAAAGCTTAAATCAAATCATTAAGGAAGTCATAAAAACCTTTGAAGAAAAACATAGTTCTTTTGTGGGATATTTCACCATTAATTGACATAGACCATGTGAGCTATAACATGGAATTCAGTGTCTTTCCCAAACCGAAAAGAGATTGTCCTACTTGCCAAGGTAAGGACCATACATATTAGCTTCGGTGGATCCACTAGCTATGCCTTTCTAAGATAAATCCTACGGGGCACATAGTTAGGGACAAGGGAATTGCTTCCAAAGACCAAGCCTCTACTAACAGTAGGGCCTTCATTCCAAAGTCCTCTCGGTGCTAAGTAAACCCAACAAAAATAAGCATAATCATAATCATATCATAATACTTGGAAAAGTAGGAATCTAGTCATAGCAATCCAATCATTACTTCATATCATAGAATAGCTCCTTTCAAAAGCATGATTTTATAACATATTCATAAGACACTTAACTAAGCATAAAAATTCATGACCATCATTTATAGTGAGAAAAACTTTCACAAATCATTTTGATACTTTATCTAAAGCATCCTTTATTAATAAATTCCTCAATTTCATGATGTATGCACAATTTCATAATCATAGTTCACAATTGTAACATAGACATATAACATGGGTTCATCAGAAATTCATTGAAAAACATGTAGTTGAATCAAATCATGGATAAATGGATCAATTACGGACAATTCAATCATAAACAATTGAACCCAGGAAGAATGACATGAAACCCTAGAAAATTGGGTTGTAATCATAATAGAAATTTTGTTTCTTTTGGGACCCAATGGATGAAAGGAATCCATTGGTGAAGTTCCCACATGCCTTAGGTAAACAAAGCCCTAAAATGGAAGAGGAAGAGACCTTGGAGCTTGAAACCTTAGTCTTCCTTGAGAGCCTTTGGAGAAAAAACCTTTGAGAGAATTTGAGTGTTTTGAGTGAATGAGTAGTTTTTGAGGAGTAAAAGTAGTTATAGGACTTGGTGTAACGACGACATAGTACAGGTATAGAAATGATAGGAAAAGACCCGAAAGTCCTCGACTTAAAACTGCCGGATGGGCTTCTACGGACCAACCTACTGTCCGTATAACCTCCTACAGCTGGTCGTCCGTAGGACCAATAACTGGAGACCACTTTGGATCAACTTTCCACGGCCCGTTGAAACTTCTACGGCATGTAGGGCCCACCTCATAGATCCCTTTGTCCAAAATTCTTCAAGTTCAATTCACTTTCCACGGCCCGTCGAACTTTCTATGGACCGTCTTGGTGGTTCGTAGGCCCTCATATGGGACTCGACATTACACAAATTTCCAAGACCTCTTCTACGTTGCCTTCTACGGACCATAGAACCTTCTATGGACCGTAGATAGGCCCGTAATAACTTGCACCAACAACCCTTTTTCTGAAGTTTTTCCCTTCCAACTCAACTTACCAATTTTCGAGGTTACACTTAGAATTGGCAGGTCAAATCTAAAAGGCAGTACAAGTCGGGGACATGACCTTGGATAAGAGGGTATGGAGGTCGTGGATAAGGGTAAAATGTTAATGTTCCACACCGATTTGTTTTGTACTAGCCATATTATTATATATCTTGCATTTGATATCTAGCTTTGTTAGTTGTTTACTGTGTTCCGATTATCGCACTATTTTATTGTTCTTGTTCCTTTCTACATTGTATTCTTCTTCTTTGTGTTTGGATTTGGTGCACTTGAGCCGAGAGTCTTCTGAAAACAGTATTTCTACTAGCACGAGGTAGTTGTAAGGTCTGCGTACACTCTACACTATTCCACTTATGGGATTTCACTGGGTATTTTGTTGTTGTTGTGGTAGTTCAATCCCTTCAATTAGAACTATTAACCTCTCAATTAGGCTAATTCTTTGTTTGTTAATTTACCAATCCTAATCCACCTTCCTCAAGTGTGAATCGAGATGTTTAGGGCATAAACCAATATTTCCAATCAGTAATTTGAAATATAAGCAAGAAATTAACTAAATAACATTGAACCTAATCATAAATAAGATTGTATGTATTAATCCATCAAGTTCTCAACCTATGGTTGTAAACCTAGTAAAAAAAAGAGAAATTACAAAAGAAATTAAACTAATAATTATAATTAATGCTAAAAGGTAAGAAAACCCAAACACGATGTAGAAGAACCCCCCAAATCCTTCAAAAATAGGCTAACACTGTTGAAATCTACTCACAATATTGAAAGATAACCTAAAAATAGCCACACCCAAGGTTGTAGTTTAGTGGTCAATGAAGTCGGTTTAGAACCATGAGGTCTCAAGTTTAAATCCTAGTGGCGACAGAACACTGTGATTTCTTTCCATCTGTCCAGTCCTTGGTGGGCAAAGTTACTTGATACCTATGCCGATGGGAGGTAGTAGGAACCCATTAGAATTAATAAAGGTTGGGGTGATAATGGTACAATATTGAAAACTTCAGTTAGGTAATCATAGTTTTCAATTTTAAAAAATATTATATCATTACTATACCAAATTAATTTGGTATGTTAAGTTACCAGTTTCAAATAAAATAAATAAATAAATAAATTTGGTGTGATTCAGTATTTTTAAGTCAATTTCGGTGAAGTGCAATACATTAAGTCAGTAAACATAGTCCGACTTTGACTTATATAAAATAGAGAATTATTTTCAAGAAATGTCTCAACTATATCATAACAATACCTTACACATGCAAAAATATTCGAAGAAAGCAAATCCTTTGAGAAAACTAGATTAGAATCATTCTCAATGAGAATGAGTCCATAAGAAGTGATCCCATTTATTTCATCAGGTCTCGAGCATTTCAATGAAGTTCTCATTCTTGCTTTAAAATGTTTTTAGTGAGCTGAGGGTCTATGAAAAACCACCTCTTTGCCTTTACAAGATAGGGGTAAGGTCTGTGTACACACCACCCTTCCCAGACACCACACGTGGGATTACACTAATTGTGTTTTTGTTTACAGATTCTTATAAGTAAGAATGAAAAGGTACACAACTCTATAAGTTGGTTGTCTAAACTAATGTGCCAATTCCCAAGATGGTATTGCCGTATTGGTAGTAGTACTATTTTATCATTTTAAATTATAAATATTTGTTAGTTCTAATCAAATATTATTAGTCTTTTAATATTCTCTAATCAATTAAATTTAGGATTTTAGACCTTTAATTAGTTGATGTTTAGATTAGAAAATTATTATTACTTATTTAATATTATAAAATATTTATTGTATATGTAATTAAATATTTTGGTTCAATATTTGATATTTTGGTATTTTTTGTAAATACCAAATTCCGTGCCGATTACCAAACTTTTAAAATTGCATACCAAATACTGTAAAACAGAAATCGTGGCACTAAAATTTCAGCTTCTGCAAGGTAATTCGGTATATACCAAAGTACGCACAAGACTAAGTCAAGGTGTGTGCAAGCTGGCCCGAAGACCATGGATATTAAATTCATGAAATCTTCAAGGTTGGTGTTTATACCATTGAGAAGTAGAAAAGACAATTTGTAAAACTGTGGTCAGAATATATTCGATGATTAGTAATAGAAAATTTAAGCTGATCTGGCCAAGTTCACACATTGAGGAAGGTTGTATTGCGGCAGGGATGTGAACATTAAGATCGTGGTGAAGTGCAGTTGTGTCTCTCAGGTTAAAATGGGAGGGGACAAGTCCCTAACTATTGCATTATTATTAAATCACTGTAGGATGTATTCCATTGTTAAATAAGTGACTTGATAGTTGAGGAAATAACATGTTATTTGGTACTTCGGCCTTGAATTCTTTGGACTTTGTCGAAAGTTTTTATTAAAAGAACAATTGTGATACTCCTTCTGTCCCACTTCACACTTGGAATACACCCTTCTTATAGATAATACATGCTTTCATATCTTCTTAACTTGAATAGCTTGGGAGAGGAAAGGTTTCTTTTGGTCTACATCTTGGAACTGATAGCATTCAAGAATATGCAGGATTCTACACAAAAATTCTTTTTTGGTTCTCCTTAGTCGTATGTCTCTTATCCAAGGAAGAATAATTCTACTGAGACTTAGTCATATTTTCAGGTAATGACCTCAAACCCTGAATGCGCAACACTAGAGACAACAATACTTGAAGCTCTGCATATAATGCATGATGGGAAGTTTCTACACCTTCCTATTATAGATAGAGGTGAGTGTTTGCTTCTTGACATTTTCTACATTTTTCTAGCTCTGATATTAATAGTGAAAAGTGATTTTTGCTGTCAAGTTTAACCTATATTTTTGCAGATGGATGTGTTGCGGCCTGCATAGACGTATTGCAGATAACTCATGCAGCTATATCTATGGTAAACTTCTAATCATTTCTTATGTTATAGGTCTGAAAAGTGATGACAGATGAATTCCTAGTTTGTAAGTTTGGCTTATAGGAAGTGAATTTGGTCATCGTAATGACCTCTTTCTAATGTATGGTTTTGCACACAGTTGCTCTGATATGCGTGTGGGCACCTGACACGGGTGAGGATCTAGCAGTCAGTTTCATCATCACCTAATTTTTTTTTTAGAAATTCAGGGATATAGGAGTACGGGTATGAGTGTTGAGATATAGAGAATAAATGTATATTACGACATATATAAGTAAATATTTTGATGATTAATTAAAGTTTACTTTAGTAAACTAATAGCATGTTTGGACTTTGGCCAATTTTTTCAGAGGCCAAAAGTGTATTGTTTTCCAAATATTGCTTATTTAAAAAAGAGAGGTGTTTGTCCAAGCTTTTAAGAGAAAACAAGTGCTTATAGGAAGTGGCAGAAGTTGTTTTTCAGAATCTAAAAAAAGTAGCTTTTCCCCGAAACTATTTTCTTTAAAGCACGTTTGAGAAAAATACACTTAGAAGCACTTTTAAAAAGATTGATCAAACACTAATTGTTGCTCAAAAGTGTTTTTTGAATTTATGGGATATGCAAACTTCTTCTCACCAAAAGTATTATTTTGAAAAGCACTTTTGGAAAGAGCACTTCTCAAAATAAGATGATTTTGCAAGCTTGGCCATAAAGCTAGTACAATTAAATTCTTTGTAGACACTTGCATCACATAAACTCAAATCAGACCAAATACCTAGTCAACCTATACTTCTTTAGCCACAATGTATTCAAAGAGCACAAGTTAGGTTGACTAAATCTAGTGTGGATCCCACACACACATACACACAAAAATCATGTCAGGTCGATAGAGTGCGGCAAGGATTTTGAAGGATACGAGCTACATAGATTCCCTTTAGAGCTCTGTCCAAGTGTTTTTGGGTTAATATGGCATGCAGACCGGTATTCAATAGTATTGAGCATCTAGATGTTCTATATTATATCGTTTCATTAGTTGGTGATCCTAAAAGTTTTATATTTTTGTAAACCTATCGTGGTTATATTTTCTGCATTAGGCTTCTATCCTAGAATGTATCAACTCAATGGAGGGATCAATTTTGAAATGGGTAGAAGACACATGTTGTATTCTTGAAGAAGGCACACTTGTTGTATTCTTTCCAATGTTTCTAAGCTAGCATTTGACTATAGATTCCCAAATATTTTTGGGATACTAGGTTTTAGTGAAGTTTGGATTGAAGTACCAAATTATGTTCCATAGTTTTTGAAACATATTTCACTTTTTCAAAAACAACATAAAACATGACTTATACCCATAAGTTCTAAAAACTATCAAAAACACATAAGTTTGGCACAAAATTATCATTTTTATAATGAACTAGATAATAATCATCCTAAAATCATGACACAATATTTAAAGAATAACTACTAATAACACAATTACTAGCTACTACAATTCATCAAATTACAATTTGTCAGTGTTATCAAGGGCGAAAAAGCAAAAAGGCTCTAAGGTCCGTGGGGGCTTTTAGCGTAAAGCGCAAATAAAGTGTGATCTTTTTTAATGAAAAAAGGCGCAAAGGGAGGAAAAAACACAAATGTATACATTTAGTCCAAGACTAATAATTATAAACATGATTACAAATATATGACCAAAGAAATTGATTTTTTTTTAATGATAAAGTGAAATATCAATTGTTTAGTGTCACTTCTTCATAAGAGGCTCATTGGCAAGGAAGAGTTTGTCTTAGAACCTTGATGAAGGCACTGAAGCGCACATAAAGCGAGGCGAAGCGCTCAACACGTTTTGAGCCTCGCTTCAAGGCTTAAGCGTTCCTTTGATACGAAGATCCATCAGTGAAAAATAAATAATGGAGAAGGTAGTAACTAGCTATTCTTTAATATAATCTTCCCATATTCTATGAACAATCTCTTCATGGCGAGCATGCATTTCCATATCAGAGGACCAAAAAGGGTAGATAGAATTAGCTGGGGTCATAAATAGATAGTTTTTTTTGTTTTATAAAATAATATAAGTTTAGGGTAAGTTTTAAAATTTAAAAAGATTTTGCCCAAAAAAAGGCGAGTAATTCAACGTCCAGATTGACAAAGAACTTCTATCTAAAGGAGTGTATCATAGTTTTTTGAGGAAGGAGTGCAATACTGAGAAGGTTGTCTTACATTTGCTGTTTTTCTAAAGGTGGAGAACAGCTCAGGTGCTGTCAATGAAATGGCCAATACTATGATGCAGAAGTTTTGGGATTCGGCACTTAACCTGGAGCCACCTGACGATTATGATACTCTCAGGTACTTATGCTTCCTAGATGTTGCTTTCATGACCTGGGCATATAAAAGCTAACCGTGCTTTGTTCATTTCCTTATCATACAGTGAGATGTCTATGTCTCAATTGATGATGTCAGAAGGGGCAGAAGCAGGAAAATCTGGATATCCATCATTGGGTCTTGGAAATACATTTGCTTTCAAATTTGTTGACCTTAAAGGTCGTGTCAACAGATTTAATTTTGGTGAGTGCTGCAGACTTTATTACATTGTGCACTAGGAACATTATTCAACCTTCTGTATCATTGAATTTACTTGATTTTCCTTCACAAGAAGATATACTCCCTCCATTTAAATTTGCACCGGACCTTACTTTTTGTCTGTTCAATAATATATGCCACTTTTCTATATAGAGTAGATCTTGAATACCAACATTCCCATTTGACCAATAAACGCTTTCGACAGGGATGATATGACATGTTAAGTTCACAAGATTCAAAGAGTATTCTTTGGCATGTTATATTACTTTTAGCTTAGAACCATATGATTCAAAAGTCTTCTTACATTCTTAAATTTTGTGGTTAGTCAAACTAAGATGCATAAAATTAAACAAAGGGAGTAGTTTGTTTGTTTCTACTTGTGATTGTTTCATTATTAGAAATACTTTGGTGAATGTATGTTTTTGTTGTGAACAACTGTGTTTTGCGATAGATAATGATCACTTTTAGCAATCTGAGGTGCTATGAAGCTCATTTAGATATCTTCCAGCAACTGTATTTGATAATATTTTTTCATTTTATCATATGAGAATATCCTCCCTAGCCATTGGAGAATGTAGTTTGTGGTTTATTGCAGGAGTCCAAAAGTGGAGAATTTCTGAGGTTTTTGTTTTGCTGAAGTTTTGTACTAAAAGACTAGAGTCTGACTAAGCCTTGAAGTGTGCGAGCTGAAGAGACTGGAACTTCAATTATTAAAGCGCTGTAAATTTTCGTTGAACAGGACAGATTTCCTTGAATAAGGTTAAAATGTCTGATTGAAGCACAGGTCTTATGCTGGTAATGGTGCATATTATACAAGCTTTTAAAAAGCTAGTATTAGCAACTTGAAAACCTGAAAGAGTTTGGCCCTATGTTATTGACTGAAATCTTTGCCATTCAGTAGTCTTATCACGTTCATGGTTGTGCTTTTACAACTACAATGCAGGATTCAAGGTGGCTTAATGAGGTGGATTGTTTTCTAAAACATTACTATCCAGTAAAGTAAATTTAGTTATAAGAAGCAACACCAAAGATTTAAGTCTTTTACTGCATAGGAATTCCCCCTAAAATCTTACAAGGTTCTATTCATGCACTAGTTTAACTTAATTCTTAGAGCATGCATCTGACCCTCCGCTTCTTCTTTCTCAGGCTCAGATAGCTTACTGGAGCTTGTCACTGCGGTTATGCAAAGATTAGGTGCAGTAGATGAACAAAATCGTCCTCAACTTTTGGTAGGTGTTGAGAAGAATCTTGTGTCGCCTTGATGAATTTTCTTTTCTGTTTTTCAAGTGGGATATGGATATGAAGGTGGTATGAAACTTTTTCTGTTCTTATTGTAGTATGAAGATGATGAAGGCGATAAAGTTCTGCTGACAACTGATAGTGATCTTGTAGGTGCAGTTAGCCACGCCAGATCACTAGGACTAAAGGTATGCTGATGCTCCTTGTTTATGCTTTTCCTCTTGTGTCGACTTCAATACATTTTAAGTTACGGTTGTCAATTTTGAGGATGATCATGTGGCACAAGCAATTACATCCCCTTAGCTGTTTAAGGCACAGAAATGAAATATATGCCAATAATTTTAACAATTTGTATGTATGTAATTAACAAGTATATGTTAATTCGTCCGGAAAAAAAATTGTTTCCCTTAAGCGTCAAAAGTCAGCGATTATGACCAAAATTCCAACTCATCTGTGTTGGTCAGTGGATCTGTACAGACTCTATGGACAGTTAAGTTGTCAACTTTCATGACTGCTACATTTATTTTGTAGGTCTTAAGATTGCATCTAGATTACTCTGATGTAAACCAAGAAAAATCAGTGCAACAATTGAGTACTACCTCTGTAGAGAAAGATGGATGGGGTTCACTGCGCATGGGGATTTTTGCAGGTGCTGTTGTGCTAACAAGTGTTGGTGTATTGGCCTACTTGAAGCGCACCAATACATGGTAAGCCAAATTTTCAGGATTCTATTCTGCTAAAAAGGCGATAGATCCCGTTGATTGATTTGTAAAGTTCCCACACGTTTGTGTGATATATATTGGTGGCCTGACTTTTATTATTGGCCGAGAAGGGCAGTGTTTGAAGTGATGGACAGTGTCTAAACAGCTGATATAACAGTAGCTATAAAGGATGAATTTTCTCCCACTCCCTATAATGCCAACTGGTTGAGAAGAGGGGTAAAATAAAAAAGAAAAGGGAAAGAAAGGAGAATTTATGAGTCTAAGTTACAGCAGTAATCTGGTTAATGTGAGTGACATACGATGCCCGTTGGTCAATATTACTGTTGTAAGATCAATCAATTTTGGTCGAATATTTAACCATTTCATCTTTTACTTTTGCTGGAGTTTGTAAATTCTTCCCAAGTTCCAGGGGATGTGTGACAAGTCGACTACTGTAAATAACAGCATATGCGCATCATGCTGCTCATCTTATATTTTAACTCTTTTAAAATTCAAATGAACCCTGTCGAATTGAATAAAACTGTCCTCCGTTAATAGTTTGATTTTAAAATGTTCCTCTTGTTATTTATTGGTTTTTAAAAAAATAAATTTATTATTTAAAAACTCGATTCTTTTTGTGATAATAAATTTTTTCACTAACAAATATTTATCCTATTCAAATAAGATTTAAGAAATACAAATATTTTATATTTTACTATATTAAATTGAAAATAATAATTGATTCATTGTGATATTATATATATATATTCCAAATGAAGGACCGGCCCATCATAACCCTTCAAATTCCTTGGCCCGTGAGGCTTGGGCTGGGCGTTCTAGGCCTTTTTTTTTTTTTCTTCTTTTCAAACTTAAATTCTATATCATCAAGAAAATGAGAAGATTTTTAAATCAAATATGACAAACAATGATGTTTTAATAACACTAGCAAAAAATCTAGTGTAATTAACATATATCTAGGATATTAGATATGCGAGATATATGTATTTGGTGTGATGCATCACATATACGCGAGCGAGATAAGAGACTGGCAAGCGAGATTGGAGGATGGCGAGGGTGCGAGATCTGTCTATGTATTTTATGTACATGCTAATCAACTTGGATAGAGTGTATTTAGAACAAATTAACTTAATTTTGAGTCCATGTATCCCGAGATAGATGTATCTGGATATACCAGAATCTAGTAAGATTTATAGTATCACAACATAACGTGTTTTTAAGTAATTAGCTCATATACTAGAGAAATTATTGTAAGTTACCCTTAAATAAATAGTTTTGGCCCATGGACTAACCCCGCTCCGGCCCGGCCCCGATCAAGACTCAAGGACCAAGGGCTTATATGAGTTGGGCTTATACCCTAGTTTTAAATGGGCTTGAAAATTTTTATCCCAACCCTATCCCAAAAACGGGTTGGGTTGGATCGGCTCCATAGGCTAAGCCCAATTTGACGGCTATACATCTAGTTATGTTAATTGATTAAAAATTATTTCTTACTTTATATTGTTGAAAGGCCCAAATCATTTGTAGCTTTAAAAGTTGGAAAAATTGTATGAAATAGTAAACTATTAATTCAAATTAAATGTTATAGCCATAGTTTATTTTATTTGCAATTTGCAGCAAACATATACAATTACCCATTCGGTATACAAATGTATAAAATGCGTTTGTGTTTGAATAAAGCGAGAAAGAAATGTATATACAAATACAAATACATATATTTTCGTCCTATACACTTATAATTATACAAATACAGATCTTATTATACAAATTACAATGTATAAATGAATTTATACAAAACTGAACAATTTGTATAAAATTGGATGTATCTAGCGAATTATACAAATCAAAATCTCCATAGCAAACATAAAATTGTCATGGAGCGCAATTATGCAAACTATAGCTATAATATATAAATATGATTTTTATGTTTGCTATATGTGAAAGTTGTTCTTAAAAGTTGTCTTTAGAATTCACTTAAATACTTCAATATTTTTATATTTAAAATGTCTATTGTTTAAAATTGATACATATTTTTGACAATCAATCAAAATTATGAAATATGTGTAATACACTTATGATGACATAACAAAGTGATGAATTAAATGATGATATGTGACATTAGAATCCAAAAACTAATTTTAAAAAATTAAATTGAAAAAACTATTAAAACCTATTTAATGAATTAAAGAAAATAGTGCAGTTATAAAAGAAAAGAAAAAAATATTTTCAAAAAACCCTACCCATCCACTCAAATTCTTCCCTCTCCCGATTCCAACCGTAGAAACCTCACATTGGTAACCCCGCCCCGCCCCCTCCTCCCCCTACATGGTAATCCCTTCCCCTCACATAGCCTATAATTGAAATGTGACATTCTTCTTTGTCCCATTTTTAGTATAAGAGGAATAAAATTTAGCTGAAAAATTAATAAATTTTTATCAAAATTATTAGAAAAAAGCTGCGTCAGTGTTATGATATGTTTTAGAAACTAAGTTTAATATTTTTTATAACTTGTGAAATTTGTTTTTGAAAAAATAATAATAATAGTCACAACATAAGTTTTAAAAAATTTAAGATAATCATTTTACAAAAGGTGTTTCGAAAAGAACATTTTAAATAAACTAGAGTTGGATAAGAGTTCAAGTGGTCCTTTAAGAAATGTTTTACATGATTTGCTGACATACGATTGACTGATAGATTAAATATATTGGCTAACTCAAAAGAAAGATTTTGAGTTATTAGAATAGAATTCTTTGATACTTATACATTCATATTATTTCAAGTAATGAAACAATTCAAATGTTAAAGTATCAAAATATAATTCTTACTCAACAATTTATCCGAGTTGAAGTTTTTGAGTAAAATATTTCACACAAATGCGTGAACATGAATTTTAGCTATAAACTATAAAAGAATATGAATAATTCTCAAGTTTGTCTCGAAGGTTAATTTAAGCGATCATATATAAACAATAAATTTGAAATAAGGCTTATGGGGATTGAAATGTGAGTATTATTCATATTGAAATGTGAGTATTCAAAATCAACAAATAAACAATTAAAGAGAGAAAGAAAGGAATAAAAATATTCTTCAAATCAAAGTTCAATGTTGTTATTACATTATTCTCGGACTTTAAGTCCAAAAATCCTTATTTTTTGCAGCCCTTTCGAATTGTTGTTATTCTGCTTCATGCTTAGGGTTTCATGAGCCCACCATGGCATCACTTTTCTTTTGCAAACTTCTGTTGTATATCTCAAATTTGATTGAAAGAAGAAAATGTGTTGTGCTTGATCCAACATCAGATGATGCAAGGAGAACGAGTCCAGGAGTCCAAGTGGACTCGAATCAAGAGAGTTCATGTCAAAGAAAGAATAAGAATTAGTAAATAAACAAGCAAGAATTGGTACTTAAAAAAACAAACTCAATGTAACAACGTATAGTGATTGTATTAGGTACTAAATTTACCGACCCGTAATTTAAAAAAGACAAAATGTATAAGCTAAAATTCTTACCGGTCAACTATTTAACGTCCTAATAATATTGTACTCCTTGTTAACTAACTCTCAACTAATTCAGGTTAATAGTCATACCAATCTGGCCATAAAAAACTTCATGGATTAATAATAAATTGAAAGAATGTTATCAATCCTACAAGTAAAATAATTCAAGATATTATCAATCAAAGTAGAATATTGAAAGCACCTTGGATTAATTGAAAAACATTTTATCTTTCAGTCTATCTTTCATAAATAAATCTAAACAACATATCAAACATAGCAAACTCAAAAGTATAAGGTGATTTGTTAAGAATATAGGGACTGAAATATTGGTAAGTTTATTATTGCAAAGATGGTAATTTAAGTAAAACCAACATTTTTTTAGACATGCATATTCATCACACTAAATTGACAAAACATAATCTTGAAAGACCATTACATACAACAAATTATGGAATTTAAATAGTCTCACCACCATAAATGAGAAAGACACAACTTAATCGATGGATCTTTCAAACCATTAAACGAAATAAACTGCCGCTGTTTTTTAGGAAAGAAAGAGCAAGTTACCATAACTAATACAATTTAACTTAAAGAAAAAGACTGTTTCAGCAAGTATCACTATTGATTTTTGAACAAATTAATGCTTCTCTTAATCACTTAAAACAACAACAAATCAAAGACAAACCTCATGCCCTTGAAATCCAACATTCGTGATCACATACAGACGTAAACAATGAAGGAGAGAAATGTTGAAAGTTACGTATTCTAGGAATTACTAAGCTAAAGACTTAATAAAAAGTTACAAAGTATAAAAAACATAAACTTCTTTAGGAACAAGATATACTGAAATTAAATACTCAACTCTTAGGAGATACGAATAAGAACAAGACCGAATAAAGCTAAAACATTAGAAAATATTTTCTGTAGGAAAAAGTACAACTGCAGAGTTAAAAGACCTTGCAAGGACCTGAAGACATAATACTTTTTCTTTCTGGCTGACCATATTTGAGTGTGACTCTTGTTCACATTTCTATTTGCGGATAGATAAATTTATTGCTGACATTCATGGACAATGGGGCATAAAAATTCATACAACACGTCTCTGATATTTGGGACAGAAGATGAGCAGAGATGGAATGATTCAGAGTAGGCACCTTTGCCTTTCACAAGGGTGGTGTTCCGGAAAGCAGTAATATTGTTTATCCAGTGGACAGTATGTCAATTGACGGGGCACACCATTCTTCTCAGGGGCACGCCTCTATGCCAAGTGGATATTCTTCCTCGAATCTAAATATGGAAATTCCAGACTGTCAGCCGCATGTTCAAGGTCCTCTTCTTGATCCTTTTCTGCATTCAGGTACTGGAGGCTTTCCTGTGATCCATGAGAATTATCCACATCAAGCATCTTCATCAGCCCATGGCGGCCAGACATATCATGGGGTGGATGGTGGCCTTGTTGACCTCACAATGGGTAGTGGGAGAGGGCCGTTCAAACGAAAGAGTCCCGGTGTACCTGCAGGTGGCAAAAGTGGTAGTACGAGCAGATACTTTGATGCTGGTAGTTCATCTGATCTCCCTTCCGACTCTTGGCAGGAGAAACAAAATCCATACCCTCATTACACAACTTGGGGTTTACATTCTAGTTACAGAGGTAATAGTCTGTCTATTGAGGTGAGGGTTCTCAGAGGAATGTAAGAAGCAGAACTACATTTGATCTACAAAATAATGTAGGAAGGGCTTATATAACAAGTACTCCTTCACATCACTCTAATAGCAGTAGAACTTCAACTGATTATTGTAGTTCAGTGAATTATCTAGTTCCAAGTAGTAACTGTCATGCAGTGTCCATCATTCCATCATTCTTCAGATTCTGGATAGTATTGCTGGAAAGTGTTCCTTGTTAGTGCGGAATTGCACTTGAAGATAATTGGCTGAGTTGTTGCTCAATCTGTCTAATCGATACCGCATGTGAATATACCTTTTGCCTAATGCTCGATCAGTCAGTACGCATCTCTTTCATATTGTCATCAGTTGAGTCAAACCTTTTCATCATCTTAGCCATCATATACTCAATGCGATTCAAACTTGATCCTCCATCTCGATTCCTTGGTGGAACATAAGGGCCACTCTTATCGTTTCTGTTATTATACCCATTCCTGTTGTAGTTGGTATCACGATTATAGTTCCCATCACGATTGTATTTCCCTTTGCAATAGTAATTACTGTAGTTCCGACCCTGATTACCTAGACCCTGGCGCCAATTATCCTGATTGGATGCTTGGGCGTAGGTCCATAAACCTCCCGTCTGGTCATTCACAAAATTTGCATCTTCTTCATACATATACTCATAAGCCACTGGAGCCCTATTCTGATAATGAACTGCATTAACTTTCTCCGCATTCCCACTCACATGTTTCAGTACTAAGCCAACCTCTGTCCTCAATTGCGCCATCTCTTCACGAATATCATCATTGGATGGATTTTGTGTTGCTTGTATTGAAAAAGTTCTCTTTGTGGTGGATGACGTCTAATGCTCCACGCTTTATTATTTATGATAATCTTTTCCAGCTTCTCTGCTATTTGCAGAAATGTGTTAGCTCCATATGATCCTTTAGAAATAGTGTCCTACATTGCTTTACCATTTTCAACTATTCCTCTGTAAAAGAACTCCTTGAGCGATTCATCATCAATTCGGTAATTTGGAACTCTTCTCATATAGCCGGTGAATCTTTCCCATGCATCACTAACTAATTCTCCAAGTGAAGCCATAAATTATGGATTCTATCTTTAAACTTCATCTTCTTTGACACCAGAAAATACTTATCCAAGAACACTTTGTATAGCTCATCTCATGTAGTAATTGAGTTATACGATAGCTCAAATAACCATACAGAAGCATCGCCTCTCAATGATAGTGGAAATACCCTTAGCTCAATTGCATCCATGTCTAGATCTGATCTTCTCACACTACTCTTACAAACATTGGCGACTTTACTTAGATGAGCATATGGGTCCTCAGATGGTTGCCCAGCAAATAACCCTACCCTCTGGATGTAAGCATTTGCATCAAACTACTAGTGACAACAAACGTAAGACCGTGCGGCAATGGAGGTACAACGATGGCACCTATTGATCCTATAATATTATGGTCAACCATGTAGTTATGACGCACATCAGGTGCTTGTCGATTTTGCACTCGAACAGGATTACAAAGAGAGGGTTATTCTGAATGTTTCTAGGCATTTCCATTACTCCTTGAAGTTGGATTCTAGGAACCTCATCACGACCCTCTCCGTTTGAATCATTGTTCAATCCCAAATTATGACCTGGTCTGGCCATTCTTCGTAGAGTTCTTCTTAATTCAGTATCGTAAGGGGTCGGGGGATTCCCTTGACTTTGTGTACTTGGCTTACACTGAGAATAAGACTTGTAGAAAACAAAAATAAAATAAAATGTAAATCAGGAAATAATTGACTAAAGTGCAATAACAAAAATTGTCTAATCTAAAAGCCTTATTCCCCGGCAGCGCCGCCTTAATTTGATACACCCAACTTACACTTCCCTAAAGAAGTATAAGCAGTCGTTGTCAAATAAAGAACCTAACAGAGGTTAGGGTCGATTCCACGAAGAATATGGTCTAGACTTAGGCAAATTTACTATTGATTGTACTTTTAGTCGGATTATCTCCGTAAAAAAAGGGATTTTGTAACACAAAATGTTAATTGATTGATTTGAGTAACAAGTAACCAAGTAAATAGGATTTACAGTTTGTAAGATCAATATAAGTTTAAACTAGGGTATATGTGTCCCCACAAGTTCTTAACGCAGTAAACCTTATAATAGTAACCCTTATCTAGTGTTTGTCATACAGAGTCGGTAAGCTAGGTATCTCCAAAGTGATTGGTCGTCCAAGTAGTAATTTCACCACGCAACTTGGTCGGTCTACGGGTGTATGCTTTACTAATCCTTACTCTTGACCCCAAATTAGCCCTCACATCTTTAGGTTAGGCTATTAGATAGCAGATTATCAACTCTAAATCCTTGTTGTTTAATCTCTTTTCCCATTCATTACCTTCTTGGGCGGACAAGTAGGAATAAGGTGAGTCCTAACGTTGCGCACCGTTAAAACCATTCAAAACGAAGACATCAACAATACATACATAAACACTATTTAAGAATTACTTGATTATTAGGTCTACTTTTTAAATTACTCATGGTTCCCACAATCTGAGTTGTGGATTTAGCTACTCATGCTTTGGTGATCACAATTCATAATATGTGTAATAGAATAAATCATGAACTTACAATTAGAGTAGATAAAATCCAGAATTTTGAATTGACGAACAAAACACAATATTATAACCAACACTTCGAGAATTAAATGCTCAAAATGTTTGCAAGTTAATTCTCAAAGCCAAAAAGTAAAAGTATCAAATTGTCTAACGACCAAAAAATGAAAATAACAACTAATATTTATAGACATAAATCCTAAATAAAGTAGGAAAAGGAAATTTGGCCTGTCAATTGTTTCTATGGTTCGTACCTATGATTCGTAGGAATTCCTACAGTTCGTTTGATCCATTCTCAAGATCTCAGGCCCCCCTACCAACTCGCTCCCGGTGACATTAGGCACTACCTCATTTGGGCTGGAAATAATATAACTGTCCATAAAACAAATCATTACTGTGTTTTCGGTCTCGTTGAATAAAATGCAAACGAAATGACTTACTAGCCACAGTATATCCCCGACACAACCTACATTCACAAACGATAGTTGTTTAGAAATTGAAAAAAATTGAGACTCGAATGTAATGATACGTATTATGTGATGTTTTGGGATTCTTATAGTTTCTATTATATCTAGGTACCTTCCGTATATTAGCAGCTATTCCTTCACTTAAGAGAAATTTCTACGAGTAGGATCTACGGCCCGTTGATCTTTTTACGACCTGTCCTAGCTATCCGTCATTTAGGTACTAGAGCTCAACTTTTCTGAACTTCTTCACGACCCAATTGTACGGGTCGTAGAAGTTACTATGGCTCGTCATTAGCTTCCGTCATTTTATACTTAGCTCCAAAAATCAACGCTTCAAACCACAACTCCTACCTACAACTTGTAGAAAAGTCTATGGCTCGTAGGTCGAGTCGTCAATCATAAAAAACAACTGTTGCTGCAACTTTCCAATCCCAACGGCTCCAAAATCTATTTTCCTGCAAAATTCAAGCAAAATACCATTACATCTACTAACAAATGCTGAAGACGCATGAAAAAACTCCAAGTTTAAAGCACCAAAAGTACTATAAATCTACGTTACACCATACAACTAATTCCTTCTCTACTTCTTATTCTACTACATCACCTTGATCATGAATAGCGTACCATCTCTCTTAGCTTTTTATGTAGCCTCTTGGCTTCCACGGTCCGTACCTTGTTTGTAATTCCCTTCAACATGTAATCATGTCCTTGATAATTGTAGCCTAGTGTCCATTCCTGAAAATTAATCCTTATATCACCTGAAGGAAGTAACCATTATACTCCCAAGATTAAGTCACAAGATTTAAGGGGTATCAAAAAGAAATTCAATTGTATACACCATGCCCCGCATCATCCAAGAAAAGGATTTGCACAACTTATGTGTATGTCTGTCATGACCATCTACTACATTGATTTCATGAGTTTTCACAGCTTGAACATCTCCTTCGAGCTCCCTTCTAAAATTTCCTCCATGAAGTTATGAGAACTATCAAGATCAATCAAGTTGCAATACCCCTCCACTCTAAAACTGTGGAAAGTGGGAATCCCATGCAGTGCAAGTAAAAACAGGGATTCAAACAAGTAAGATATGATCTAAGGGTGTGGGGATTGGTATAAATGTCAAATAGGGGTACAAGTATTTGCTCAACAATGCTAGACAAACATGGATAAGTGGGATAATCTTCAATGACAGTAATCTTCTTTCGATCTTAAAGCATCATATCATAAAATTATTTTTCCATCTCATCTATGTAAATAACAAATACCTTACTAAAGCCTCTCTTTCGAGCAGATCAACCAATTAGAATTGAACCACAATTTTTCTTTTGAGCAAACTACAAAAATCAAACCTAAATTGCATGCATTAAGCTATTTACCCTATTCAATTGATCTCTTTCGATCATCAATCAAAGATCTAGACTAGGATTAAGTTTACAACTTTAACCCTTAAATTAACCCCATGCTAAATAACTAAAATCCATGGATGAACAGTAGTAAAACAGATCAAGACAAACGACCCACTGAATTAAATCAACACCCAACCTCATAATCACACCCCTAGAATTGGGGTTTTAGCCAAGCATCATAAAAGGAAAAGAAAGTATACCAATGATGTTCTCAACCATTAAAGAGTTGGAAATCAGCAATAATCTTCAACACCCACTTTGAATTGAACCTACAATTTTCAATTACAAGGTTGTTCAAAACCCCAAAACTAAGAAAAAGGTAAAAAGTTCAAAAGCTGAGTTCAAAGACAAAAGATTTCATAAATTGATAAAGGATGAAAGATGAATAAAAATAATAAAAAGATACATTTTCTCTCTCCTTTGGGCTATTTATAGTTTCCCTAAAAAATAGTCTGAAATTCCATGTGTGACCTGATTGGCGACATTAGTCTGGCTCACCTGCCTGATTCGGCAGATCGATGTTTGCTCTTTAGCTCGCCCTTCCTTAGCTTCAGGTTTTAGGTGTTTGAACTTCTGATCGAGTCAACTTTTCACATTTGGTGAATCGTCGATTACCACCTTGTTCTCCTATTCAACCTTCAGTTTAACTCATAAGTTTTTCACCTTCGACGATGGAACTTTTAGCTCACCCAATAATTTTGGCGAATCGTCGTTTCCACTTCACTTCACCGACCTGTCTTGAATATTCTAAAATGTGAACACTGTCACTTTGGTCGAGGTCCAACATATTGGGCGATCCGCCCTTTTGGTTAGGTGATTAGTAGCTGGGAGTTTACACTATGTTTTGGCCTATTTTTCCGTAGATTCTTCCTTGTCTTTTACTTTAGCCTTCATAGCTGTAAACATCAAAATATTATCAGAATATGATATAAAAATGCATTGAGGACACTAATTGTTGAACTAAAAGGACCTCAAATGAGTGGATATCTACCACCCATCAACTCCCCCAATGTAATTTTTTGCTTGTCCTCAAGAAAATCAAGAACACAATTAGTTCAACAACAGTTCTCAATGTGAGTTAACATCCAAGTGTCATCACAAGACTACTATCAAGTATATGCAATATCTCAATCATGCTCAAGAAGCTTCAAATCATGAGTAGCCAATATCAATACAAGCTTCAAGCTCACTACTGCTCCCTTATAATGCAAAACCATGCTTCAACAAAAGCATTCAAGTGCTCTCACAATAAAAAACGATTCTATTCTCTCACAAAGCACATCAATCAAAGAAGTTAGAAATCAATACAACTCTCACTCTCCGAAAAAGAAATACATGCAAGCTTCATCCCACAGGTTTGTCCATATTTTCCAATCATCACACAACCCAGTTTAAACAAGATCTCAAGGGTCTTTTCAGGCGTGTAATGGGGCTGAGGGTAAAGGTATGGTCAATTTGGCTCAGTGACTTCACCTTTTCAAAGCATTGTTGTACTCATGTTCACCTCTTCTCAAGTTATTTCCATTCTTTTTCACTTAGAGACTCAATCCTTAATTTTTCACTGAATTTATTAGAAACCCCCTTTATTTCATCACAACCTTCCTTTTCATTTCATGTTCATGTATTTGCTCAAAATTGTTTTTATAAGGAGGGTTCCTTCCTTTTGTTTCAAACTTCAAGGTTCAGTCTCACTTTTCTTTTGTCACTTGACTTTCTTTCCTCCTTCCTTTCCCCAACCCCAACTTAGGTTTTTTTTGCCTAAGTTTGCTATTCAAACAAACCAATGCTTAGAAAAGGATTTATGGGTGAGAAGTTACAGACATATTTGGTTCAAGAGGTTTTAATGATGTTGCCAACAAATGATTTAGGTTCAAATGGTGCCAAGATGGTGCACACCCTCACAAGGTAGACACAAAAGGTATGAGTATTTGGGTTCCCTCTCAAAATTTATGCCCAAGATCATCTTTTGCATTAACCAAGGCTAAATAATTAGATTAACAAGGCGAATTCTAGGAATAAATAAGCATTCTTTCAAGTAGGATCTTACCACACATGGCACTTCAAACGCAATCATTTAACACAACTCTACAAAATCAAGAAGCTTGCATGTGTTGTTTATTGCAAGGCTCACATCAATACGCAGCTAATCAACACAAGAATAAAAAAGATCATTCAAAAGTAAAGCTCACCAATTTCTTCTTGCAACATCAACATAAAACATATTTCTCATCATGGATATTATCCAAGACATCGATATTGGATAAAATCAATCCTCGAACATCAACAATGAAAACACAAGCAATCTCAATCATTTCACAACTCCAAAATTCATGGGGAAATGGATAGAGAGACAAAATGAAATCAAATCCAACCAATTATCATAAAGAAAACAAAAATACTAAAATATCTCATAATACAACTGAAATAAAAAAATACAATCCAAAAAGGGGAATATAGGTACAGGTGCTCTCACCCTACCAAAATGTACTAGTAGTGTCCTCAATGCTATAAAAAATAAAAGTGCTAAAGAAGAATGAGTAAAAAGGTCCCCATGATAGTCTATGCCTGTGAAGAACTATGATCATGGGGCTCGAAAGGAGTGGCATCATCTCGGGCATCAATACTCGGCACATCTAAAGGTAAAGGCAACAATGTAGCATGAACAGGGCATCAGTGCCCATGCACATCTAGGAAATGAATAGTGGAGTCTGAAGAACAAAACCCACTAGTGCTAATCTCAGAGGTCTCCTGATGAGATCTCTCCAAAGTCTCATGCACCATAGACTCCTCAATGTCCTGTAGTTAAGTCAAGCCTCAATAATCACCTACTCATGATCTCTCTTAAACTCTTCATTATCAATCTCCTCAGGTAAATCATCCTCAACCTCATCAACAATCTCAGAATCATCACCTACCAATTGCTCAGCTAATTAGAAGGTCTATCAGCTCTTGGCTAAGACGAAGGTACAACTGCAGGCATCTCGAGCAAGGGAACCTCACCCCATAACATCGAAATATCAGTGGACTTCAGCTGGTCCACATCCACCCTAAGAGCATCTATGTTGCTCCTCAACTTAGATAGCCCGACAAAACTACCCTCACACTTCACTCTCTCCTCAACTCAGGTTGTGTGGTTGTTCAACATCTCCCTATATGAGAATAGTAGTCTGGTGGCTCACAACCTCAGCTCTCACAGGACAAATGGCAACCTTAGTGGCCCTGGAAATCATCTTGGACACCTCTTTCTCAAGGCGAGATGCCTGAACATATGAAGAATGGGAAAGGCCGCCTATTTGATAGATCAGAGCCTGTGTCAATGGAGGTCGGGATGTGGAAGGAGGTGCAACTGAGGTGGAGGGTACAAAAAGTCCAGAAGACAAGGAAGAGAGTGGAGTGATACTTGAAGGTTCCACTGAGGGAGTGGGATGAAAAGTCTTTGAATCTAAAGTAGTTGGATCCACTACCAGTGTGGTGTCAGATGGTGGCAGCTTCCTTATGACCACGTCATCCATCAGATAATCAGAGGGTGGTGACATTAATCCATAAAAAGCTCAACAAACTCTTGAAAGAGCGGAAGCTAATGTGAAAAAGGCTGAAGGAAGGAGACACAAATTTGAGGCAAATCTAGTATAAATCTAGAATATTAGAACCTGCTCTAAGTTTGACTTGTTTGTGTAAAAAAGTAGAAAACTTAGGAAAAGAGTTAATAACAAGATTCGAGAATCTGAACTCGTTTAATGGTTAATAATATAACAAAATTTACCAACTTCGAGTAAATATATTTGAAATGAGTTAAACACTTTCAGTTTGAGAGAATAAAAGTGATATGCATTTAATTCAGTTTAGAAATATTTAAATGTAGCATGAGTTCGATAAATTGGTATAATAGCAGTGCAAGGTGAAATTTTGTATTAACTTGAAAACATTAAAACAGGCTTAGGAAACACAATCCTGGTTAATTCTCTCCATAAATTCTCAGTTACACAAATTATTGATTGTTTTACATATTATAAAGTGACACCAAAAAGAAAAACCAATTTCCCCATACTTCCCCATTTATTCTAGAAATAAGTAACTAATAGTAAATAACCACATACGGCTATGTTCTCTCCTTATTCCCTATGGTATTTGACCCAGCCTAGTTGGGTTGTATATTTGACAATAATTGTGTTATACTTATTTAAGGCGGTGTAATTTGGGCATATCAATTTTTGGCACTGTTGCCAGAGAATATGATTCTCACTTAAGTTAAGTGTGTGTTATTTCAGTCTTAGTCTTATATCCTAATTTTACTTTTTGTTTCTTATTTTTATTTTTGAAGGGTACATGTTAGTGAATTCAAAGTACCCAAAGTAATAGCAAGCCATTAATTCCTTACGACCCTGAGCTTGGAAAGTCTATTAGCAGAAAAATGAATGCACAAGACTGTGAAGCACTGAGGTTTAGAGAAACTTTTAAGGCTCAAGCTAGGGAAAATGCTAGAAATGGTAACAACAATGTGAGGGATTAACATGATGAATACATTTTTTTGGTAATTGCAAGTCCTCTGAGATCTTGGAGTCATCCAGACCACAACTCAATTGAGAGTTTTTCCATTGTCTCTGTCTAGGGAGGCAATAATGTTGCTAAATGAGTGATTCAATCACCACTTGTAGAGAGTTGAGAGAAGCTTTCCTATAGAGGTTCTTCCCGCTCTCGAAGAAGTTGCAATTGAAGGATGAGATTAACAACTACAGGAAACTACCACTGAGGTATTTCATAAAACTTGGTTAAGGTTCAACCAAAAGCTAAAGTAGTGCCCAAACTATAAGCTGATTGATAATCACCTGATGGCGACTTTGTACAAATCTTTTAATTCTGTGACAAAAATTGTTGATGCAATTTTTAGAGGGTCATTCATGGATTAAACTTATACAAATATTGCAGCTATGCTAGATAGAGTGTCAAAGAACATTGGAGCTTGTCACACTAGAGATTTTGAAATTACCGAGCACAATTATGCAATTGGTATGTCAGCTGAGCAGCATCGATGATAAGAGAAGTGTGATCAGGACATGGCTCATATGAAGGCACAGATGGGCTTACTGACCAAACACTTGTTAGCTGGTGGTGCTAAAAAGGTGAATGCAGTTGGGGCAGCCGATCAACATGATAATTTAAATTTTTATTATGATAAGGGGGCATCGTATCTAAATAAACATGAGGTTTTCTGAACTTATAATTCAAGAAATCACTATCAAAAGGATGGCTACTATAACAGAGTTGGAAACCGTGATCAACGAAATTGGCACAACAAAGATAACTTCAAGAATGATCATAGTGGAGTATATGTGCCTCCTGGTAATAGAGACAGAGCAGGTAATGGAACAGGTAAATCCAGGACTGAAGAGATGTTGGATAAGGTACTACAAAGGATTTAATCTACGAATTCTGGAGTTAAGAAGTTGAAAGGTGATCTCTCCTACATGAGTCACTTGGTGAACTCACACTCGACATCAATCAAGCAGTTGGAGCATCAGATGGGGAAAATATCTACCATATTAAATTAGAGAAAGAATGGTACACTATTAGTGATATTGTTCATAAACCACGAGAGGATTGAAGATGCATGGAAATTACCAGTAGGAGCGGTAAGTCACTTCTAAGACCAGTACCTGCAAGTAGTAAGCAGAAAGGATATATTGAAGCTTAAATTGATAATCGGTCTAGTAATGAGATTGATAAAGAGGTTCTTACCGATTCTGGTGAGCCAAAATAGGTGTAAGTTATACCTAAAGAAGTTGAAGGGGCTAAGAGCACATATGATCCAGCAACAAAAGTATCACAACCTTTGCAACTAATTCCTAGACCACCACCTCCATTTCCATAAAGGCTGAAGAAAAAAGTTGATGATGGTAAGTTCTTGAAAATTCATATCTTTGCTTCTTCAACTTTCAGTAAATATTCCTTTGGAGGAAGCTTTATAACAGATGTCAGGTTATGCTAAGTTCATCAAGGACTTGGTCAGAGAGAAGAAAATAGTCAATTTTGAATCGGCAGACAATTTGCATCACTATAGCGTTATTGCTACAAGGTCTTTTGTTTAGAAGAAGGAGGCCCTGGAGAATTTACTATTCCTTGCATAGTTGGATCATATAATTTTGCAAGGAAATTATGTGATTTAGGAGCTAACATCAATCTCATGTCACTTGCCATCTCCTAATAGTTGGGCTTGGGATCCCCCAAACTGACTACTATGAGATTGTTGATGGCTGATAGGTTAGTCAAAAGGCCAGTAGGCATTATTTGTGATGTACTAGTGAAAGTGGAGAGTTTCATTTTTCTCGCGAACTTTGTCATTCTAAATTGTGATGTGTATTTCGAGGTCCCCATAATTTTAGGAAGGCTATTTTTGGCCACAAGCAGAGCACTGATAGAAATGAAAGTAGTGAACTCAAATTCATACTAAATGATAAAGAGGTAAAGTTCAATATGCGCCAGTCAATGAAGCATCCACGAGATTTGAGTGTTGTATGATTGTATCTATGATTATTGTAGTTGTTGAAGAGGTGATTGAGGTATCTGTTGATGATAGGTTTGTTGTTGTGACATTACCTGTTGTAACTATGAACTTTGATGGTGAATGCATTGAAGAATATCATGAGACAATAAATATTCTGCAAGGCATGAGTTTACACCCTTATTCCCCAAAGGAGTTGGACCTCGATTTGAAGAACATGCCAACTCCTCCGGCTAAACAATCCAGTGAAAAGACACCAGTGGTTGGAGTTGAAAGAGTTGCTCGACCATCTCAGGTATGTGTTTCTGGGTGAAGGTAGTTCCTTACTTGTTATTGTGGCTACATATCCGAGTGGGGAGTAAGTTCAAGCACTTGTGGTAGTGCTCAAATGATTTAAAAGGGAATTTGGCTGGACCATTGCTGATATAATCGATATACCTCTTAGAATATGTACACATAAGATTGAGTTTGAAGAGGACTGCCCGAGCATAGAGTACTAGAAAAGCTTGAACCCACCTATGCAAGAGATGGTGAAAAAAGAGATCATAAAGTGGCTACATATAGGTGTGGTGTATCCAATATCAGATAGAAGTTGGGTCAGTCCATAGTAGCGTGTTCCTAATAAGAGAGGAATGACAATGGTGGCAACTGCTAAAAATGCGTTGATCCCTCTCAAGCTAGTCAACTGGCGAGTTCTCATGGACTACCAATAGTTGAAAAAGTGGACCCTGAAAGACAACTTCCCAATGCCTTTCATGGATCAGATGTCGGATAGGTTTATAAGTAGAGGCTGTAATTGTTTCTTAGACTATTCGGGATATAATCCGATCTCTATTGCACACAAGATCAGGAGAAGACTACTTTTACATGTCCTTATGGAACATTTATGTTCAAGCACATGACATTTCAATTGTGTAACATTCCAGAGGTGTATGGTGTCCATCTTTAAAGACATGGTGGAAGATACACATTTATGGATGATTTCTCTGTAGGTTGTGATTTCTTTGATGAATTTTTGTTAAATCTTAGCAGGCACTACAGAGATGTGAAGAGGCTAATCTGGTTCCAAATTGGGAAAAATGTCACTTCATGGTAGAGGGCATTGTGTTGGGCCATAAAATATCTGAAAAGGGATTGGATGTAGATAAGGCCAAGATTGAGATCATAGAGAAGTTTTGTCCTCCTATATTTGTGAAAGATATTCGAAGCTTTCTTAGGTATGTAGGGTTCTAATGAAAATTTATCAAGGATTTTTTCCAATATTGCACATCCTTTGTGCAAATTGTTGGAAAAGAAGATAAAGTTCATTTTTATGAGGCCTGAAAGCTTTTTGAGTGTCTGAAGGAGAAGTTGATCTCAGCTCCAATTATCATTGCTCTAGATTGGTCTGAGTTGTTTAAGGTGATGCGTGATGCCAGTGGTATTGCTTTGGGTATTGTTCTAGGGAAAAAGTGCAACAAAATCTTTCACCCCATATATTATGCAAGCAAGGCACTAAATGGGGTACACAAGAATTATACAATCACAGAGCATGAGTTGTTTGATGTTGTTTATAACTTCAAGAAATTTGGAGTGTACCTGTTGGGTACAAAAGTGATAGTTCACATTTACCATGTTGCATTGAGGTATTTGATTTTAAGATGTGAAGCTAAGGCTAATTAGTTGGGTTCTTTTTCTATGGGAATTTGACTTGACGTCAAGGACAGAAAGGGTTATGAAAACCAGGTAGCAGACACCTATCCATGTTAGAGGTAGAGAAAAGGGATGATGATGAGCTTGAGAAAGATGACTCATTTCTGGATAAGCAAGTATTAGTCTCCACTATTGATCTTATTCCTTGGTTTGCTGACTTTGCTAACTACCTTGTCAATTACTCGATGCCTGAAGACTTAAGTTTCCAACAAAAGAAGAAGTTTTTGCATGATGTAAGGAAATACTTCTGGGATGAGTCATACTCGTTCAGGTTGTATGCTGACAATTTGATCAGGCGTTGTGTGCTTAAAGCTGAAATGTTGAGTATTCTAGAAGCTTGTTACTTTTCCCCAATTGGTGGACATCTTGGTGGGGCTTGCACTGCTCAGAAGGTGCTCTAATATGGTTACTAATAACCAACCATTCACCAGGATACATTTAATCTGGCAAAATGTTGTGATAAATGTCACAGACAAGGGGCAATATCAAGGCATCCAGACCAATGACTCCAATTTTGAAGGTGGAGCTATTCGACGTGTAGGGCATCAACTTTATGGGACCTTTCATGAGTTCCTATGGCCAAAAGTATATCTTGGTGGCAGTAGATTATGTATCCAAATGGATTGAAGCAATGGCGCTAGCGGATAATGATGGCAAGAGCATCGTCAGGTTCTTGAAGAGAAATATTTTCTCTAGGTTTAGCAAACCTAGAGCGATTATTAGTCATGGGGGGTCGCATTTTTGCAATAAAGTCTTCAAGACCTCGCTAGCTAAATACGAAGTGAAGTAGCATAATATAGCCACCTCATACCATCCGCAGTTGAGTGGGCATGTTGAAGTGTCCAACAAGGAGATAAAGATAATATTGGTGAAGACTGAATGCCAATAGAACTTACTAGGCAAGGAATCATGATGATGCACTATGGGCATACCAAACAGCTTTCAAGAAGCTCATTGGTATGTCACCATACTAGTTGGTGTTTGGAAAGGCATGTCATTTTCCTATGGAGATAGAGCATAAGGCGTTATGGGCATTAAAGAAGTTGAACCCGAGTTTGAATAAGGCTGTGAATCTGAGGTTAGATCAGATCAATGAGAGGATAATTTCTGGTTACATGTGTTTGAGAGATATGCTCTCTACAAGGATTGGATGAATCTGTACCATGACCGGAGGATCAAGAAAAGGGAATTTATCCCTGGGGACTTGGTGCTCTAATTCAATTCGAGGCTCTGGTTATTTCCGGAAAAGTTGAGTTCAAAATGGTGTGGTTCGTTTAGAGTGGCACACATGTTTCAATTTGGAGCTTTGGAACTAGAAATCATAAAGGTGAGCATTTTAAAGTGAATGGCCAATAGGTGGAGCAATACAATGGTCTCCCGAAGAAGTGAAGGTAATGGAGTTTGTAAACCTTGCTGAAGTTTGAGAAATCAAGGAACTAGAATCATACATTGACGTTCAATCAGGTGCTAATTTGGAGGCAACCCAACGTTTTGTATATATACATTGTTGTAGATTCTGTATTTTGATTGATCTTATTTAAAGAGTGCTAAATGTGTAGGATTGAGACAGAAGAAAAACTTGGAAGTGCACTTCTAATATAGAGATATGACGGACCGTTAGAGGCATGACGGTTCGTCAGTTCCCACTATCAGAAGTGCAGAGAAAATTAGGCCTCTGAAAATAGGTGATGGAAAGGCTGACGGACCGTCAAACATGTAACACCCAACCGTCATTCCACCAGCTTAACAGTTCCATTGTTGACACCTGACGACAGATGAGGGTTTCTTATAGAATCTCACATGTGTGAAGGATCGTCGTGATGCCCATCACATGCAGGTAAGTTTCTGAAACCCTATATTCTAAATGGAGCCAAAACCGACCCATCAACCCATAACCCAAGGAACTTTATCGGATCCAATTAACCCACTGACCCAAAATTCTACCAAATACATATAATTTAAAATTTGGGAATTTAAAAATACCCCAATTTGAATTAACATCCCCCCCCCCCCCACAACTCTGATTCCGTTCTTCTCCCTTGCCCACGATTTTCTCCCTTGTTATTTCTCGCAATAACTCAACTATTACAAACCCCATAACTAACTGCGTCCATCGCAACATAACTCCTACCCACACCAGTCCCTGATCTTAATTCCCAAAGTCAAATTTGTTGCTAGGTTAAAAATTCAATTAATCTAGTGAAGTCCAAATTCAATTTCTCATCTTGAACAAGGTATGTTGATGCTTCTTGCTTGTCTAAATTTTGTATAATCTTGAAGAAGGTATGTTGACACTTCAGGCTTGTAAAAAATTTCTACTATGATGTAGAATGATTGTGATTGAATAAAATGGGATAAAGTCTAAGTAATCTCAAAATTGAATGTGAGTTTATGATAATATGTTGAAATTGTGCTAACTTGTTAAAAAAATTAAGATGAATTCTGAGTGATCATGAATTGAATGATTCCTGGGTGCTTGGATGTATTCATATTTGTGTGTACGTATATGTGCCTGCATATATATAAAAAATTGAATATATGAAATTCACAAAAAGTTTTTAAGTTTTTATATTAAGTGACGGTTCTCAATGATAGACCGAGTGACGACATTCTTAAGGAAAATCATCACTTTTGTAATTGTATTGTTGTGATACACGGGGAAGTCTAAGTACCCATTAGTGTTGTCGAGATAAATGTGAGGGCAAAGTCTTAGTAACCTTAATGTGCTTAATTGGTGTTTATATTTTGTTAAATTATGAGATTTACAACTCATGAGAGTATGTAACCTTAGTAAAATAGTGAAACATCAACAAACTATTGAGAAACTAAATTGAAATTGACTTGTGATACTGTGTTTGACGAGCCGTTTCACATGTGACATACCGTCACATGCACCGTCACTTAGCCAATCTAAAAAAGACACCGATAAAATCTTGATAGCTTACCTGACAGACCCCCACAAGTGTGATAGGCCGTTAGATTAACCGTCAAATTGGCCACCTAAAATAGGTTACTCAAAAGTCGTGAAGATAGGAATAATGGTCTCTTAGAGCTTTGATATTCCTTCAGGTCCACTGTCACTCATCAGCTTCTTGTCTAATATACCACTTATAGCCAGGCTGACGGCCCATCACACCTGTGATGGTCTGTCAACTTGCTTTGTTAGATGTGTCTGTGAATGAATTATTTCAGTTTTTGCTTGTGTTTTGCCCTATCCATGTGTACTAATATTTTGCTTTACATGTACTAATGCCTCCCAAAACCAACCCAAGGGGTGCACAAAAGAGGACGACCTGAAAATTGAAGAATGAATCCAGTTGCTTAGAGGAGGATGTCTAGGTAGTAATACCTGGGAGCAGTAATCAACTATAACAGACTAGAGCTGCGACAAGGCAACATCAGGCATATCCTTAGTTTGAAAAGGAGGATGATTTAGAATCCAACTCCAATTTTAAGGGGTCTTCTTTTAATTCCATGGAGGAAAGGCTACCAGCTATAGATGCGGCTAGAATTGATCTACCAGTACCTATCCGAGGCGAAACTATCAAAACAAAGAACCCAGATTTCATGACAGCTTGAGGTGGGAAGTAGAGGGCTTAGTTAGATACTATTAGGAAGGGCTAACCAACATAGTCCAGAATAGCTTGAAGTGAAGTATAGCTGAGGAAGATAAGATAGTAGCATCAGACTTGCCAGAGTATCCTAACGTCGAGTCACGATTTAAAGAATATAAATTGGAGTGGATATCGCAGTTACTATTTATCTATGGTTCGCGAGTTCTATGTGAACTATGACACACTATTAGATAAAGACCCGAAGTCCCATAAGGGAAAACTGATACAACTACCGAAGGTGATAGTTCACGGGGTAAAGGTTGATATTTCTCCGACTACGATCAACAAATTTCTGTTTGGGCTTGAATATATTCCTCCATTCCGGATGACAGAGGTTGACTACAGGATGTGTGAGAGATTACAATAACGTCAATGGCTTACACATTTAATGATTGAAGATCAGCCTTCGTGGTTGACAAACACAAATGAGAGGATTCAGAAAGCATATCTGACATTTCCTGCAGAGTTTTGGTGAGGTGTGGTGAGATATAGGTTTTTGTCGACAGGGGCGACAACACATTGGCTAAGGACAAAGTGACGTTGGTATCCACACTAATGTCAGGAGCCCTAATAGACTTTGGGAGACTTATAGTTGAGGATAATACATATTCTATGAACTGAAGCACTAATAGTCCTTTTTGTTAATAAAGTGATTCACTTTTAGTGCTAATCCTAAACACCGTTACTTTTTTAACAGCAGTCTCCCTCACGTGCATATCACACTATTTTCTTTTTCCTTCAAAAATATATTACTTTAGGGTGTGTTTGGTATGAAGGAAAACATTTTCTGAAAAATATTTTTCAATTTTCCCATGTTTGGTTGGCTTAAATGTTTTCCAAATCAACTCATTTTCTTCAAATTTAAGAAAAATGACTTCCCTTGAAAAATTAAAGAAAACATTTTCGAAAACTCTACTTCATCCTTCAATATTTTTTTCTTACCCTATCCCATACCCTGTAATCGACCCTCCCCATAAAATAAAAAATAAAAATATTTTTTACTCCTACCCCCAAACCAGCCCTCTCCCCCTCCCCCAAAAAAATTAAAAATTAAAATTAAAATTATTTTTGAAAAATATTTTAATTTTAAGATTATTTTCTTACCTCATCCAACCCCTACCCCCTCCGTCCACAAAAAAAAAATTGTAATGGAAAAATATTTCAAAATTTAAAAATTTCATTTTTACTCCACCCCATACCTTAAAACCCTCCCACCCCCCGGTCAATTTTTTTTTTTTTAAAATTTTTTTTTTGAAAATATTTCAAATTTAAAAATAATTATTTTTTACGCCGCCACTCCCTGCCCCCCTCCACCCCCACTCAGACCACCCTCGTCAAATTTATTTTCTTAAAATTTTTTTTTTGAAAAATATTTCAAATTTCAAGAAAAATCATTTTTACACCCCACCCCACCTAGGCCACCATTGTCAATTCTTTTTTTTTTTTTTAAAAAATGAAAAAATTGTTTTAGAAAAATATTTCAGATTTTAAGTCACCCCCACCCCTATACCTAGCCTCCAACCCCCCACTCCCCTCCCGCTACCCCTGTCAAAAATATATAAATAAAATTGGTTTTGAAAAATATTTTAAACTTTTAAAAAATCAATTTTAACGTCACCTCTACTCCAGACATCCAGGGGTGGATCTATGGGTACCCGTGGGGGTGCCACGGCACCCACTGATCTTGGAAAAAACTTTGTGTATATATGTATATATATATAAGAAAATTAATATATATATTCTATGCCTCCTACAAAACTATATGGTGAACAGTCCAATTGGCAAAGCAGGCAATTTGCCACACAGGCAGCCCGGGTTCGAACCTTGTCTGCAGCATTAATTTTTGGAACCTTTTTCTTTCTTTCTTTCTTTTTTTTCTTTTTTTTTTTGGTCATTTTTATCAATGTGTGAAGGTTTTTTTTTCCCTTCAATTCATTCTTATTTATTTACTAGTATTCTTTATTAATTCAAATTGACTCCTATTCACCTTAATTAATTCTTAAGTTCTTTTACTTCTCTTTCACTAATTATTAATCTCTTGATACTGTCGCGTGTTTATTCTTTATCAATTAATGAGTACTGAATTATGAACATGACATACATATTATTAAGAATATATTTAAATAGTAGTTTTAAAAAAAATTATGTTTTAAAAATGATGAATATTATTATTAGAGTTCTTTCGATCTTCACCAACGTTCTTGCTAAGTAGGATACTAGATTGAAACTAAAATTTGTATTGTCTTTGTTATATATTTGCAACAACACATAAAGTCAATGGAATATGAATATATTAAGTTAACACTGTTAGATAGTTTATACAAGCTCAAATTTTAGTGTGAAAAATCTTTTTTTTTCCTCAAAGTTTCCGCGAATGAGACCACTAATCCCTAAAGAGAAATAAAAATTGAATTGTTTAGTTAGCTCTAATCTCATAATATCTAAAAGAAAATATTAATAACATGCATGTTTAGTCGATTTGTTTATAAGAATCGAAAAAAAGATAAATAACTCGATTGTAACCCAAAATTAAAGCAACCGACCCGCTTATCTTACTTGAACAATGTGGCACCCAGGACCTCTGAATCCTAGATCCGCCTCTGCAGCCATCCCCAACCGCCATCCCCTGTCAATATTTTTTTTGGAAAAATATCTAAAAGTTTTAAAATTTCATTTTTTACGCCATCGGGTCAGAAATTATTTTTCTAAAGAGTATTTTTTAGTCTTAATCCACAAATAAAAGATATTTTCTGGAAAATATTTTTCATTCACCAACCAAATATTAAAAAAGTATTTACCAAAAAATATTTTCTACTCACCAACCAAACATGAGAAAATAAGCTAGAAATCTACTTGTTTTCCAAGAAAACATTTTCCTTCATACCAAACACACCCTTAATCACAAACAAATTCGTATTTTTTTTTGGTTTTTCTGCACCCATTCTTCGTTCAGTTTTCATAATTATATTCACATATTCATGAGACCAAGTAAAAAGTTAGAATGATCAAATTAATTTGTTGAAGAATGACGATAAATATAATCTTATACATGAAATTTTGAAAAGTTAAATTGTGTCAGTGTTGCTATGTATCTTCTCCTAGGATTGTATAACATAAAAAGAATTTAAGGTGTTCTTACTTACTTGAAAAGCAAATACTTAGCACTATGAGTATATAGAAAAGCAGGTAATTGAGAAAACAAATATTTTGCATATGAGTGTAAACGATAATGTAGATTTATATCTAATAATTTTGATTTAAAAAAAAGAGAGGAATTAAGGTGTTCTTATTAGTTTAATTGTGGTTACATGTCCAAATAATTATTTCAAGATTATTCAAATGACTTTAATACCATAATTTTATGATTAAGTTTAATAATTTTCTTGTCTATTTTCCTTATCAAAACAAAAAGATAGATGACATTCCTTTAGTTATTTATTTGTACTTCACTTTGAATATCTACATTTTCTGAAACAACACGTAAGTTATACTAATTTTGCTTCACCCTTCGTTCTCTAGGTCGGAGACTTTGATTTTGCTAGATGATAATTGTTAAAAGAATGTGCAATTCATGAGTGGATAAATGATCAACTAGGAATAAGTTATAAGAAGTGCATCGTGTTTGACATGAAAAGTCGAAGGGGAAGGATTTAAAAAAGTACGAAAAGAATATCAAAATATCGTGATAAAGTCTCATTTGATAAAAAAATAGGGCAAAAAACTTAAGGGGTCATTTGGTTTGAAGACAAGTTATGATGGGATTAATTATGATGAGATTAGTTATGCCGAGGCTATTTATCCTGGGACTACTTATCCTGAGATTATTTCTTACTTATTGTTTGGTTTGTTATATTAAAGATAATAGGCATTGCATCCTTTCTAAGAAAAAGTTGTTTGTTTACAAAACTACCCTCCACCTTATTTAACTTCTATACATATTTTTTATAGAGCTTTTGTTATAGGCATTGCAATATTTTACTCTAAAATATTTGTAAAATAATATTCTATTATCCATAAAAAATAATTATTTCTACAATTTGTTTTTAGCTTTATCCAAAATATGCATATATAGAGAGAGAGAGAGAGTTGGAATGTTTTTCACTTGCGAAAGTATTTTGGAAGATATCTACATCAAGCATTTCAATCTTCATGTATTCAATTTAATATATAGGATTTGATCGCTAAACAATCGTAAACTACAATTAAATAAGTATAGTAGGATAAAAATTGCATTAAAATAACCATAAAAACTGGATCAAAACTCACCAAAAACTCCATCAAAGAAACATTAAAAAATTGATAAAAAACCACCAAAATAGCCTAAACTTAACAAAACAGTAAAAACTGCATTTAAATAGCAAAATCTGGATAAAAAATTGCACAACAAAAACTGAACAAGATTCGCACTAAGCAAAACTGGATAAATCTGGTGTAAAAAGTGATATTAAAAAGGATTGAAGGGATACTTTTGTCATTTGAATTATATTATCCATGATAACTTATCCTGGGATTGTTATTCCACCAAAAGGGAGGGATAACTTATTCCAGTATAATTTACTAATCCTAGGATAAGTTATCCCATCTTGTGCAACCAAACAAGAGATTAAGAGACACTAAAGTTTTATCCCATGACTATTTTATCTTATCCATCACAACAAACTACCCCTAAGTATACAACTTAAGTACCTTAATTACTAACATGTAGCAATACTTTTTTTTCCATTTATATAGCAATAGTTTTTATTTTTACAAAACTAGAATTTATATTTCAAAAAAAAAACACGTAGAAATAGTCAGCCACACTTATCACATATTCCTTGATTTTTTCAAATTATTTTACATTTCATGATTTACTCAGATTTGTTATATATTCTCTCTCCATGAAGAGAGGTTTCTAACAAAAATAAAACTCTCTGCCTACTCTGATCGGCTGTTCAAACATGGATACCAACAATTTATCAATTCTAATACAACAAAACGGGCGATAGGACGCATCAAGTATTTGAATAAATAACACTTGATTTCATGTTTTTTACGTGGTTATTTTAATATATTTGAGATTTTTTTCGTATGGTGGTTTTTCTCACCATCTGTATTTAGTCATTTTAGTAATTTGTTATTTGTTTATATTGTATGTTTTTGTGGTGTGGTATAAAATTCACATGCTTTGCTAAATAGTCTGGTGCATCGATTGATTGGATTTAATTCTTGAATAAACATTAAGTATTATTAATCGTTCATATATTATTAGGTTTAATTGATAATGAACATGGTGGATATGATGTGGTTAAATTGTTATTCTCTCCCATTATTCATCGTTTTTTTTTTTTGCGATTGATAATTTTTGGTGGTATATAGAAATCAACTTTGGTGGTTATTAAACGTCCGACCGTAGCTGAAGATGCCAAATCAACACCCCAAGTGACCATTTCCCTATACGAAAGTGATTCAGTGAATAATTTTTGGTATAACATTAGGTTTAATTGATTAGTGCACCTGCGTAAGTTACTGTCCATATATAAACACCTAATTCAAAAATTTCTTATGATGTGTGATCTGATTTAATTGGTATGTTGCATGCCTTATATTAACAACATAAATCAATAATTTATTTTGGTGTGTGATATATTGTTATTGGTATTTTTTTAAACCTTATACAAAGACAAACTTCAAGTTAATATTTTGGTACATGTATTTGTGTATTTAGTTGTTTGAGTTGGTATAGATAATATTTTGGTACATTTATTGGTATATTTAATTGTATAACTTGGTATAGACAATAAATTGAAGAAATTTTAAATTAGTTATAATCCTTATTTATTTGTGATGGTCGATTATTATGTGACATTGATAGTGTAGATGGTTTAGTGCCCTTGCGTAAGTTATTGTCCATACATGAACACCTAATTCAAAAATTACTTTTGGTATGTGAGCTAGTGTAATTGGTATGTTGCATGCCTTTCATAAACACCAACTTCAAGATAATATTCTGGTACATGTGTTGGTGTATTTGTTTGTCTGAATTGGTGTAGATAATGAATTTTGTACCATAATTCTAAAATTACTTATGGTATGCGATTTGGCGTAATTAGTATTTTTTTCGACCTTGTATAAACACCAACTTCAAGTTAATATTATGGTACGTCTATTGGTGTATTTAATTGTCTAATTTGGTATAGGTAACAAGTTGAAGAAATGTTAAATTGGTGTATTTAATTGTCTAATTTGGTATAGATAGCAAATTGAAGAAATGTTGAATTGGTGTATTTAATTGTCTAACTTGGTATGGGGTGAATGAATACAATAAAATTCTGGTATGTTTTTTGGTAAGTGATTTGGTGAAAATGTAGTTCTAGACAACTAATCTAGGTTTTGTCAACCGTTTTGAATACCAACATGACTATCAGTAAATATTTTGATACATCTATTGGTGCGTTAAGTTACCTGATTTGGTATAGGTAACATGATTGAAGAAATATTAAGTTGTCTGATTTGTGATGGTAATTTATTATGTGTAATTATTAGTTGAGATGGTGTAGATGATTTGGTTTAATTGATATTCTGATACATTTATTGGTGTACATAAACACCAACTTCAAGCTAATATTCTAGTACATTTATTGGTGTAGATGATTTGGTTTAATTGATAGTGTGAATTATATTTTTATAAACACCAGAAGGCATAACAAGGGTATTATATAGTTTGTTTTGGGTTGTTTAAATACAACAAATTTGCTGATTTATTTTTGATAAGTAGTTTGGTGAAAATGTTGGTCTGACAGCTACTTTAGATCATCAACCATTTTTATACCATCAATTACCAGTCTAAATACCAAACTGTGTAATTTACTTAATTTCAGAAAAGCATTATGCTAATTTTTGAAATTGATTAATAAATTTTAATTTAACATTGGTAATTATGTGAATTACGATATTGAAGGAGTGATGTATAATGCAAACATCAAATACGAAGGCTTGATTACTACTATATCTTCCCAATTGGGCATGGATACGACCATTTTTCGTTTAGAACTCAAATATGTCGTGAGTGATCCATCTCCACCAATGAAGATTCATAACGATATGGGTGTCCAAGTTTATTTAGATCAAAAGAGATGCAATTCTGATTTCTTTCCAAAGTACCTCTTATGTATAACATGTGTGGATAGAGCTATGAAATCCATTGAGTACCAAACTAGTGTCCAAACAACAAGGCAGGAAATTTTGAGATTCAACACACTATGTTTGACTGGTATGGATCTTGTTTTGGATGATTACATTAAAGAATATGAAGGAACTGAAATAATCTCAAATCCTCAACACAATTTGGTGGCCGAGGATCAAGTTTATATAAACAAGCAAACTATATCAGAAGTTATGAAACAATATGCATTTTTGAGGGAGTTTTATTTCATTGCTAAAAGATCGAGTACTAACTGGTAAGATATATATGTTTGATATTAAATATAAATATAAATATATATTTCAACAAGTTACCATGCCTATTAATGATTGTGTTTTTACAGTTATTATCTGAAATGTGCTATAGAGAACTGTTCATGGGGTTTTAAATCATCATGTTTGAATAATTCTAAATTATTCAAAGTGAGAAAATTCTGTGATACGCATTCTTGCCCATTGAAGGAACATATTGATTCAAAGCGTCAGTCAACTAGTGGTGTGTTAGGTGCAATGTTGATTGAAAAGTATGTGGATGCAAAAACAATTTACACACCAACAGACATAAGAGCAAACATGGTAAGGATACATGGTATTTCATTAACATACATGCAAGCATGGAGAGGTAAAGAAAAATATTTCAATACATTGAGAGGTGATCCTGCCGAATCCTATGGAAAAATTCCAACGCATTTATATATATATTGGAAAAGACATATGCAGGGACAATTGTGAATTATAAAAAAAAAGATGAAAATCATTTTTTGTATTCATTTACAACACTTGATGCCAGTATAAGAGGCTGGGAGTATTGTCGATCAATAGTGGTCGTTGACGGTACATATTTGAAATCAACTTATGAAGGCACAATGTTGATAGCTAGCACATTAGACCTGGGAGGTACAATTTTTATTGATATTTAAATTTAAATTTGATTTATATATATAAAAAATTTATGTTGTATTAAGTGTGTAAACATTTGTTTTATAGCACACATGTTGCCGCTTGCATACAAAATTGTTGATTCGGAAAATGATAATTCATGATTGTGGTTCTATGAGAATTTCAAAAATGCATTCGGTGAAAGAGATGATATGTGATTTGTTTCTGATAGAAATAAGAGTATATGGAATGCTACTGCCGTTGTTTATCCTGAATTCTGACATTATGCATGCGTTTACCATCTGTGGACCAATTTACTAAAGAAAATACACAGAGATACAAAAGAGGTGAGAAAATTATTCTTCAATTTAGTAAAAACATACACTGTTCAAGAGTTTGATGAATTGATGGGAAGAATGGATCAGATTTATCTAAAATACCGTGCATATCTAATGAAAGCAAATTATGAAAAATTATCACGTTCACATTCAATAGTAAAAAGGACTCGGACACTGACAAGTAACATTGCAGAGTCAATAAATAATGCAATTCTGATTGGAAGAAAGTTGCCAGTGATTCCTTTGTTCGAATTTGTGTGTAAAATCATTGAAGCTTGGATGAGAAACACAACGAAGGTGGAAAAACTACAACAACTTGACAAATAAATGTTATGAAATGTTGGAGGACAATAAAAAATTATCACATCAAATGATTGTAAGTATTATCGATTCTTTATTATAGATAGTATGTTTTGTTTTTATTATAATTAATGTATGTTATGAAGGTACGCGCATCACCTGAATACCTTCATAAGGTTATAGATAGTGGAAAAGGTTTACAGTATGTCTGAATACTCGAATGTGTAGTTGTGGCAGATTTCAACATGATGAGATTGCTTGTAGTCATGCAATTGCTGCTATCAGATATATAAATAAGCATCGTGAGGATTACTGTTCAGCTTATTATAGTAATAAAAATTATCAGGATACTTATGTAATTCCAATTGAACCATTGCCTTGCGAAAGCACTTGGAATGTTCCATCACATGCTTTGGAAGAGGTACTGTTACCACCAGTTGGAAGAAAGCAACCAGGAAGACCACAAAAAAATGATAGCAAGAAGGGATTTAACGAAGGAAAGAGCAAGTAGAGAAAAGTCACTTGTAGTAAATGTGAATAGGAAGACTTGCCCCCCAATAGCACATGAGAATTAGGATTGGGATATTTTTTTTAATTTTACGTAAAAACATATGCAGTTGAATCTTTATAGTTTTGACAAACATAGTATGTTTTTTAATGTTAATTGAATTTTACTTCAAAATTGATTAATGTTTATTTTCTTATTTGTATTACTGAAGTACTAATTGTTATATGATTAGTAATTATAATTGAGGGTTGAATGTTTATTAAGTATGAACTTACCTTATAATAGATAAATTTATAGAAGTAATAATACATAAATGCAAATATATATGGTTATGAATTGTGAATAGATTGTTACCAACAAAGTGTGTCATTTACGCAATATTGGTATAATATTTTAACATATAATGCTTGATGTTGGTAATATATACCAACATTTTGCATGAATTTTTAATATTTTCTGGTGAAAATCGTATGGTTGAAAAAAGTGATTTGACACCGTAATGAAACACAATATTTTGACATAATATACACACAAACATTATATTTATTTGTCAGTTAAATGATATATACAGACCAATACTAGTAGATTACATTGTTCATAGTAAAAAGTGGTATGCAAAGACTGAATTGTTGGTATTATATAACAACATAACCATTGATTCTGAAAATAAATACTTAACAAACATGGTTGCTTAATGTGCTCATGTTTGACAGCACAATAGAACAAAATATTTTGACAGGGTATATACAGTCTAGTTAAAGTATTGGTGTAATAATCACCAAATATTCAAATATCATAGGAAGAAACTATAAACAACTAACAAACTTAAAAAGGTAATTTTTCACCACATAAAACAAAATATTTAACAATATTTTTGTAGCTACCAGAATACTATATAAGCACCAAAACAAGTCAAAAATGTCAATTAAAGCGCTATCCAAAAGTATGACAAAAATATTTTAAATAAGAAATATATAAAAAACATAAATATAAATTGTGTCTTAAACAAGATTCTCCATTTTAATCATTCCCCTTCCGGCGTAATTGACGACCCTTCGCAATTGAGTGTTTCAGTTCAATTTTCTTCTTTCCATAGTCCCAAAGTAATGCTCCGTATCTCAATCAAAGATTTTCAGAATAAAAAATTGACATTCATATGTTCAAATTTCCTCGACAAACATACTCAGCAAATGCACAAGTATACAGACCACAATCGCTACAAAACATTAAGACCATATGTTAGGATTAGGATATTTTATAATACAAACTTATTAAAAATATAAGACAATATACTTACTTTGATTCATCAATTTGTTGTGGAATATTCTCACGCTTTTCAAATGCCAAAGACTCTCCAAAAATAATATTGGCATAATGGATATTGGTGTTCCAGTCGATATCTTTCCTTTTCCCATAATAATCAGTGCAAAGTAAGAAGAAATGAATCATTCTTGATAGTTTTTGCACCGATCTCATGATTGCTTCGGTATGCTTTGCCCCAAATCCACTTAAGGAATCATATATATAAAGAGACATTTTCTTAATAGAAAAAACAACAAGAAACCAGTGAAATGCCACACTACTGTTGATTGGAATGCATACAAAATCAACATCCACCCAAGAAGTATTAGTATCACCACAAATATATCGAGCCACTTCATGTTGTGTAGTAATCAACCTTTCATCTTTGCCATTAATCTCCCAAACATCATGTATTTGTGAAATCCAATTGATGAAAAAGGATCAGTTGTAGTGACTTTTGAGGTATTGTCAGGACCATACTTGGATAAATGTCACGACCCAACCCACCGGGCCGTGCAGACACCTACTCTAACACCTAAGTAGGAGAACCCTCAATTTCTAATAGTAAAAAATACATGCGGAAGATTCAGAAAACTAAGATAGAAGAAGATTCATGTAGATTTTATAAAATAAAGAACTTTAAACAACTCGAGTTAACTTGTAAAGTAATTAACTCCCCCAGGGATCTAGTCTAAACAGGTACAAGAGCTTCTAAGATTAAAAGGTATATCATAATAATAATTGATGCGGCTTCCACCACACGGAAGGAAAAATGGAAGCTGTGGGAGATTGTCTTCGTCTTCACCTACGAAACATCACTGACCCTGCAACCAAATTATGCCAAAACAGCATAGCAAGAGCAGTATCAGTACAACCACACGTACTGGTAGGCATCATCGGTCAACCCGATACCCACCGCATAATATAAGAAATCGACTAGCAAGAAACATGCAATAAGAATGTTCATTCCTTCACCTTTATATTTTCCCGCCCTTACTAATTTCGGATACTTAAATTACACTAGTACACTTGACTCTAACCCCTTAATCATTCCAGTCTTGATCATAGCTTAACCATTCTAGTCCTTACAGCAGTTTCCGAATGTAACCACTACCAACCCGGCCAACCACTCACGACATACCCCTTACTCCTTTCACATCTCCACTCAACCCTTGACCCCATGGTATGGTATATTAAGGCTAGTTAACCATCTCAACACTACTCCCCTTCTGGGGAAATACCCAACTATTAACATTACGACATATCACCATCCCAATTCTCAACGACAATACACATGACCACCTCTCTAAAATAAGACATAGTAACACCTGGACCCTTGGTCTCCACTTACCATACCACATCCCGATTTAGGCCTGACCATTCATAGTTTCATTCATTAACGAGATATACCCAATTACCTTATGACACCGCAAACCAACGTATATACATAGAATGCTCTAAACCAGTTATCAACTCAAGAGTAACATATCATTCCACATTGTCATTAACAATTAGATACGAAATTATAAATCACAAGTAGCCCTCTCATGGAACCCATACCCAAACTGTTAGTGTGCCGAAACGTGACACCCGATCCAATGCATGTATATGTGTCGGTACGTGACACCCGATCCAATGTATGTTAGTGTGCTGAAACGTGACACTGGATCCAATACATGTATACGTGTCGATACGTGACACCCGATCCAATGTATCTTAGTGTGCCGGAACGTGATATCCGATTCGATGTATATATGCGTGTTGGTACGTGACACCCGATCCAATCAGCACAATCACAATCACAATCACATCCATAATGAACATACTTATAGTCATACAATCAAGAATTAGATTCATGGCATGCAATTGTACATATTCAGTTTTTTCCTTAGGTTCGATCCATAATATCTCTAATCCCATACATGTATGCATATCACGAAGCCATTAACAAGTTTATGTCACACAACCGGAAATCAAACCATCACACAACCCTAGTTCATGGGATAGGGCTTCCTCCTACGGTATACGTCTGATGTAACACCTAGGAATATATGTATAATACTCTCTTTTTCGGTGCACACAAGCCTACACATTAATTCTACCGTCAATTACCAATATACTAAGTAGTGAGTCACGGATTTATAACTACTCAATTAATAAACCTAACCTACCTGGGTGCCAAGCAGATGTAGAGAGATTATTGCTCGAATCCAGGCTTCCGAATGATGAGACGGTGGATTTTGACCGGAAATCCACAAGCTATCAACATCTTTACGCTAGAAATCTCTTTCTCCTTCCTTCCCAAGCCTAGAGCAGCCTTTTGAGGGTTTCTGGGGTGATTCTCCCCTCTTTTTGGTATTTTTTTGACAAAAGAGAAAATAAGACTTTGTGTCATTTAAGTTCTGTCTTTCCCATCCCTCTCTGGCGGGATCAGTCCCGCTGGAGCACCACCGCCCTGGCGGCATCTGGCCCGCTCTAGCGGGCTGATGGACCCAGTTTTTCCCCGATGTTTTTCTTTTCTAAATAACGACAGTTCGGGTCATTACAATAGATACCTATTTACACCTCTTTCGTCCCCAAACGACTAGCGAAGGGATCAACCTGCACCCTTTCTCGGAGTACTTTTAAACTAACAAATTGGTCCGTTATAGAACCACGAAGGATGGTGGTTTTTCAAATTTTAACATAAAAGGTTTTATACTTAAAGGACCGGTTAGGGAAAATGATGAGGCAACACTAGGAGAAAAGAAACGTGCCCAATTGCACAGCCTTACTCCGCCAGAGCGGCAGCCTTCCCGCTGAGGCGGGGCCGCTGTGGCGAGGGACCTCCCGCCATAGCGGGAGATCGGAGGCAGTAAAGGGGTAAAAAGGGGAATGGTTTCCCCACTTCTCCCTTTTCTCATTCAAACTCTCCAAAATCTTCTCAAACACTTCGCTCCGAACGTCAATTTCAAGGTAAAGTTCTTTCTCCTTACGCTATTCATTTCATTACTTACTTAACTACGACTGCATGCCAATAACTATTTGATTAGAAGGGCCTTGGGGGTAGTTTTTCGAAAATGAACATAGGTTGCTTGATATTGTTAGAAAAAACGTAGCATAGACACTTCCCTTACGTCCCCAACGTCTTCACAACGTTCTGGGCGTAAGGATTTCACGAAAATATGGTCGAAAGATACCGAAATGGGTGGGGGAAGTTGAAAGGTTTTCTTCGTGTAAAACTCAGTTTCGGGCACCATTTAGGGGTTATTTTGCTAGAATAATTGTATATTTATGTGCCAAGGTACTTTATAGACTCCGATCTGTTGAAATTCTATCAAAAAATGAGGTTTTTGGGACGAAGGGGCGCCATGATCGCGCCTGAAATTTGTCCCAGAGGAAGGCCACTCTGGCGGCCTTTATCCCGCTACGGTGGGATTCGGTGGGGCAGTGACCCCTTGCCACTTAAGTAATTTTTTTTTCTTTTCTTAGCCAACAATGTCTAATCCCAAGGAATTCCTAACGCGTATGTTTCATAATTTTTGTAGGCTTGTCTAAAATGGCTACTTTTAACGAGAAAAATCTACCTTTCATCTGGTTCCCCGATGTTGCCAGTCGAGAAATGTACCACGATCACCAGAACACCAAGTTCTGCTGTGAGAGGGGTTTCTATTTACTGAACCTGGAGGAGAAGGCGCCCACCTTTTATGCCCGTCAGATGGAGTTTGATTGGGCCCCACTGATAAAGGCTCCCCTGCTGTGTATTACACATGGGTGAGGGAGTTCTACGCTATCCTTCCTACCGTCCGCTGGGATGACCCTCACCCTACTATCCATATCCGGGGAGTTGACATCCCCCTGAACACTCTATTTATCAATGAGGTGCTCGAGGTGCCAGAGGTTCCCAACACCGAGTACGAGGCCAAGCTGCGGGAGATGGATTTGGGCTGGCTAAAGGACACACTGGTGGAGCCTACGCGCCAGGACTGGGTCTACTGGGCTACTACGGAGGGCATCACCAGTGCTAACTGGTCACCAGATACTAAGAGGTGGCTGCACTTGGTTACTAGGAGGATCCGCCCGTCGGGCAACCGCACCGACGTGACATTTACCTGGGCTTTGGTGGTGGCATGTGCTATACAGAGGATTGAACTAAATGTGGGCGCGCAGATCATCTCAGAATGGAATGTTTTCTACCGGGAAACAAGAAGGACTTCTTCCTACCTGGGCTAGTGACAGCGATGTGCAAGCGGGAGGGGGTGCCAATCTTGGACACCGATGAGGTACTTCCTATGGATCCCCCCTTTCATCCCCTTTTGATTAGGAAGACTTCCACCTCCGGGAGCCAGAGGAGGAAGACGAACAGAGCCAGTAGCAGTCAAGCAGCTGTTGAGGTGGATGATGATGAAGGGGAAGATGACGAGGCCGAAAGTACTCTCCCCGCCTAGCCCCCGCTATCAAGTGCACAGGTGGAGGAGGATCTTGTGGCCGTCCGGAGGAGATTGGGACGCTCCTATGCGAGCACCACTCCAATTCCACCCAGCACTGCTCTTGAGGTCGAGATGCTCCGCCGCCAGTTGCGTCAGGATAGGAGGAAAGGTTTGGTGAGGGATCGTCTAATGGCCCGAATGTGGAAGACCCTGAAGGTCATCTTCTCTTGTGTATCCCCCGGCATGGAGATTCCCCGACTCGAGCCAAAAGACTATATGGAGTTCCCTATGTTAGATGAGTCCGTGATTGGCTTGGTACCCCCGGAGGACCTAGACTCCGATTATGATACCTCCCCCTCCCAAGGACATTGATTTGGTTTTCGCTCTCTTGGGCCTGTAATGAAAACTGTTTCATTTACTCTTTTTCTTTTTCCTTACTTTTTGTAAGCAAATGGATGCTGGTTTTTGCTGTTTATCACAGCTAATGTTTAAATGCTAAGGATTATAACTTACTGTTCTAATTGTTGAGTACTGGTCGAATTGCAAGGATTAGCTCGTACACGGTTCGGGGTCTATATGCGTGACTAGGGAAAGCAGGGTAGACAGGGCTGAGATTCTGTCTCGCCCTGTCCCGCTCTGGCGGCCTTGACCTGGCGGGAATAATCCCGCCCCAGCGGCTCAGACGAAAACAGTACCCCAGGTCAACAATTTCCTGGGGTTCTTCCTGTTTCTAAAAGTTTCCCTTGATTCCCAGGCTATAACTAAGTAGTTAGGATAATCCTCTTAGTTAGGATAGTCATTGTCTACCCCGAGTCAACCCAACGGTACACACTCCAAAATACCTTCCCATTAATTCAACACCACAGACACGCACATCCCCAGAATATGCCCATACACTACACGGTTATAGTCGGTCACAACACACGTCCAATTTTTTTTTACAAATCACATCGTAGTTTATCTAGACCCTTTCACCTAACCCAGTGAAGACTCTCTTTCCGATAAAAAGTTCCCGAAGCTCAAGCAATTAAAACTCTCACGGTTTCGAACATTTAGGCTAGCATGTTGCACACATCAAAATCCAGACAAGTCATACAGTGAACATAATCATATCATAGCATGCAAGTAATTTCACCTTTCACACCAACAGTTATTTCAAATAATAATATGCACACATTCATAGTTTCAAACTACAACTCACAGACAAGTCCAAATTATTAATTAGTTCGCACCATAGATGATCATTACTGATCATCTATGCAATTTACACAACCTCTAAGGCCAGATACCAATTGGAACCTTCTTAGTTCCAATTTACCTTGCTTGCGTCCCTTCAGCCGTGACTACGGCGTCCAGTTCACTTTGTTGAGATACCACTTGGAATCGGGAGATACCAATTGGACTCAACTCATACCACAAGCGACAAATCGCATGAAGGGAGATAAGAAATGGAACAACTTCCTAGAATGCTTCATAACTTCTTGAAGATTAGAAGTGGACGTCAACACACCAATCCGCAAGAGTCTAGTCCACATTTGCTCTTATACTGGGAGATCGATAACCCGGGCTCTATTACCAATTTGTCACGACCCAACCCACCGGGCTGTGCGGGCACCTACTCTAACACCTAAGTAGGAGAACCCTCGATTCCCAACAGTAAAAAACACATGCGGAAGATTAAGAAAACTAAGATAGAAGAAGATTCTTGTAGATTTTATAAAATAAAGAATTTTAAACAACTCGAGTTAACTTGTAAAGTAATTAACTCCCCCAGGGATCTAGTCTAAACAGGTACAAGAGCTTCTAAGATTACAAAGTATATCATAATAATAATTGACACAGCTTCCACCACACGGAAGGAAAAATAGAAGCTGTGGGAGATTATCTTCGTCTTCACCTACGAAACATCACTGACCCTGCAACCAGACTATGCCAAAACGGCATAACAAAGGTAGTATCAGTACAACCACACATACTGGTAGGCATCATCGGTCAACCTGATACCCACCGCATAATATAAGAAATCGACTAGCAAGAAACATGCAATAAGACTGTTCATTCCTTCACTTTTATATTTTCCCGCCCTTACTAATTCTGGATACTTTAAATTACACTAGTACACTTGACTCTAAGACCTTAATCATTCCAGTATTGATCATAGCTTAACCATTCTAGTCCTTAGAGGAGTTTTCGGATGTAACCACTACCAACCCGGCCAACCACTCACGACATACCCCTTACTCCTTTCACATCTCCACTCAACCCTTGACCTCATGGTACGGTCTATTAAGGCTAGTTAACCGTCTCAATACTACTCCCCTTCTGGGGAAATACCCAACTATTAACATTACGACATATCACCACCCCAATTCTCAACTACAATACACATGACCTCCTCTCTAAAATAAGACATAGTAACACCTGGACCCTTGGTCTCCACTTACCATACCACATCATGATTTAGGCCTTACCATTCAAAGTTTTATTCATTAACGAGATATACCCAATTACCTTACGACACCGTAATCCCACGGATATACGTAGAATGCTCTAAACCAGTTATCAACTCAAGAGTAACATACAATTCAACATAATCATTAATAATTAGATACGAAATTATAAATCACAAGTGGTCCTCTCATGGAACCCATACCCAAACTGTTAGTGTGCCAGAACGTGACACCCAATCCAATGCATGTATATGTGTCGGTACATGACACCCGATCCAATGTATGTTAGTGTGCCGAAACGTGACACCCGATCCAATGCATGTATATGTGTCGGTATGTGACACCCGATCCAATGTATGTTAGTGTGCCAGAACGTGACACCCGATCTAATGTATGTATGCATGTCGAAACGTGACACCCGATCCAATCAGCACAATCACAATCACATCCATAACGAACATACTTATAGTCATACAATCAAGAATTAGATTCATGTCATGCAATTGTACATATTTAGTCTTTTCCTTAGGTTCGATCCATAATGTCTCTAATCCCATACATGTATGCATATCACGCAGACATTCACAGGTTTATATCACACAACCGGAAATCAAACAATCACATAACCCTAGTTCACAGGATAAGGCTTCCTCCTACGGTATACGTCTTATGTAACACCTAGGAATATATGTATAATCATCTCTTTTTCGGTGCACACAAGCCTACACATGAATTATACCATCAATTACCAATATACTACGCAGTGAGTCACAGATTTATAACTACTCAATTAATAAACCTAGCCTACCTGGGCGCCAAGCAGATGTAGAGAGATTATAGCTCGAATCCAGGCTTTCGAACGATGAGACAGTGGATTTTGACCAGAAATCCGCAAGCTATCAACATCCATACGCTAGAAATCTCTTTCTCCTTCCTTCCCAAGCCTAGAGCAGCCTTTTGAGGGTTTCTGAGGTGATTCTCACCTCTTTTTGGTGATTTTAGAAAAAAAGAGAAAATAAGACTCCGTGTTATTTAAGTTCTGTCTCACCCATCCCGCTCTGGCGGGGTCAGTCCCGCTGGAGTGCCGCCGCCCTGGCGGCATCTGGCCCGCTCTGCCGGGCTGATGGACTCAGTTTTTCCCCGATGATTTTCTTTCCTAAATAACGACGGTTCGGGTCATTGCAATAAATTACGCAGGTAGTACATTATCACATCAACATGCTTTATACAAAATAAAACGATTTTAAGTAACAACCAACAGATATATATATAGCTAATTGTATTTATCTTATATACTAAGTCTGACCATTATTATAAACAACGTTACTTAATAGACTATATAAATAAAGAACATAAACCATGAATTAACAACAAAAAATTTACACTTTATCCTACAACAAATTGAGAATAATTGCACATATCAAATCAACAGTAAACACAACATATACAAAAATAACTAAATTAGTATACCATAAAGTTAAGAAATTAGAAATTTACCAAATCTCTCCAAGGTTGACTTGGATAAGCCAAAGGATAGAACCAATCCATTACATTCACCTTTCCAACTCCCAAATCAAATGAAGGATCAATCGAATTACTAAAAGCTTTAAAGAAACTATTTTTTCTGGAAAAAAAAATATCCAGTTATAACATGGATAATTGCTACCAAAAAATTAATAAAAATCATTAAAATAAATATACATACTTGCTACATTTCTTGGATAACTTGGTATCATTCCATTTCTTGAAAGAAGGAATCACATTATTGTACACATTAAACCCTGTGTAATTTACAAATCGGTGGTTCCATGAACAGTAGTGTAACATCCCACCTTAGCAATATCTAAGAATAGAAAGAACTAAATTGGAAATAAGCTAAATCTGAAAATTTTCAAGTTATGCTTAAGTTACGAGTTTGGGTCAACTTCAAACAATCATAACTTTCAGTACAGGATGCGTTAGGTAGCCCATAAGATATTAAATGAAAGACCTTGGAATTTTCTTTCCAACGCCACCGAGTTTTCTAATTTTTAAGCTTGTATGAGGTAGATATGACTGTTTGAAGTCAGGTTGTTCAATTAAGGAAAGTTACCCGAAAATATGAGAGGTATTTTGGTCTTTTCCTTACCTTTTCAGATTTAAGCATTTTTAGTAAATAATTAGGGGTCTAAACTGATTTGGTTCAATTTTCCCAAATCAAAATACACTTAGGGTTTTAAAAAAGAGTTCAAGAAAAGGAAAGAGAAGAAAAGAGGAGAAGATTCAAGCGTTCGTCAAGTTCTTGAGGTTTTCTAGCGGATTTTTGCCAAGGGTTTGAACCCTAAGAGGTATGTGAGTTCTCATAGTGTTGGATTCATTCACCCACACGCCAATCATGTTATTTTTAGCGCAGTTACGTTCTTGAAGCTTAAGAATTTGAGTTCTTAAAGTACCTCTTTGATTCTTGAATTAGGACGGGTTTGATGAGTTCTTGAGATAATCATATTGAGTTAAGAGTTGTTTTTGAGTAGATTCTCATATACTTGTATTGGTTAATTGAATCTAAGGAGAATTTGAGAATAGAAATTGATTCTAGATGAATTAAGATCAGAAAATGAGAAGAAAAAATCATCGGATTGAACTGGGGGAGGGGTGGCGTGGCGCACCCCAGATTTGTGCCATTTTGGGGTCTTTGAACTTTAGGGGCTAGCGCCCCGCGCCAGTCGTGCGACAGGGTCACCTTCCCCTACCCTTTTTCCGTCGTTTAGGCTGTCTAAGTTCTCCTAAAGTATACCTTTACTCCCTATTGATTCTAACAACTCTAAACTACTTCTAAACATCTAGAAATCATTCATAAACATGAATCATAACCTTCAAACCATAAATTCAATTTCAAGGTAGAGCTAAGAGTCAAGTCTTGAGAGTTCTTTCGAGTCCTTTGAGAAGACTTTTGCAAACTTTTTAAACTTGTTTTAAGACTTGAGCATTTGAGTTTGAGGAAGAGTAGAGTTGCATTCATTTTCTTTAAAGTGATATACGGGAACTAAGTATTCCCAAGAGTAAATGTTTTCACATTTAAGCATAAAGGAAACACCGATTTCTAAAAGAGTTTTCATGAGCAGTTCTGAGTACCATCTCTTTTAAGAGAAAGATTTTTGAGTAATAATCTCAAACCACATAAAGAGTTATGTTTTTAAAAACATATGAGCTAGTATATTTTGAGAGTTGTATTGAGCACCGATATGGGGGAGAGTTCATACAACTCACAGACGCCATAAACTATGTAGCCATCGTGGGTAGAAAGGGTCATACTTTTTAGATGATTCCTCATTTGCTTTTTGCATAGATTAGTGGATCCACTTAGTTAGTAGGTTCTATACCCCAACAAAGTATAGGACAGTTCTGGCAGCGTGGGCTAGACGCTGTATCATCACATAGCTCATAGTGATGGTTGTCGGTTAGAGAATCTCCCAACAATTTTATCTTGTATTTTTGTATACAAATAGAGTTTATATTGTATTTTCTAATACATTGAGTTGTTATCTACTGTTTTAAAGCTTTTCTTTATACTACATTATTTCTCTTGCTTTATATTGAATTGAGGTTGAGTTGAGTTGAGACGAGGTAAGTGTTTCTTCAGTTCCAGTTCAAGCTTATGTCATGTTTAGATTTCCTCTCGCATGCTCATACATTCCATGTACTGACGTCATTTGTCCTGCATCTTTTATGATGCATATACAGGTAACCAGGATCAGCATCCAGCACTTCGTTAATCCAGTCGAGCTCCAGAGTCATTTGGTGAGCCTCCTCGCTTCCGGAGGATCCCTTTATTATGTTTTGTTAAGATGGTTGGGGGTCGTGTCCCGACATCCCTCATAGTATTAGAGGCTTCATAGATAGATAGACATAGTTCATGAGTCTTGTTCATTTCAGTTATTAATGTCTGAGACTTGAGCTGCCACTTTTGCTAGTGAATGTTTCTTTAAATAGTCCGAGTTAGTTATTTTGAGTTAAAGCTTTACTTCTAAAGTTATCTTATGTTTAGTAAGTCTTCTGCTGAGAGTTAAGCCAGGACAAGGGTTCGCTTGGGGTCAGCAATGGTTCTCGAGTGCTAGTCGCGTCCAGGGTATAGGCTCGGGTCCTGAAAAACTTGGTATTAGAGAACAGAGTTCAAGATTCCTATGGTGTCTATGAAGCCGTGTCTGTAGAGTCGTAGTTATCGGTGTGAAGCGCGCCACATCTATAATTAGGAGGCTGCGACATTTAGGAACTATCTCACTTCTTTCATACTCTTTTCATTCAATACAGTTTAACTCTATAAAAGTTTCTTTCTAATTCGTGCTTGCGCATATCTTTAAAATCATGCCTCCACGAAGAGTTGTCCGAGGTCGTCCTGCTAGGAGGAATGTTGAGGATCAAGGGGTACCTAATGCACTAGAAGTGCAACCCCAAGGAGAGGTCACTAACGCTGAGTTCCGAGATGCTATCCGGATGTTGAGTCAAGTTATGACCAACCAAGCTGGGCAACAGAGAGAGGTTCGACATGATGTGGCTGATACGTCTAGGATTCGGGAGTTCTTAAGGATAAATCCTCCCGACTTTATCGGTTCAAGTGTCACTGAGGATTCGAAAAAATTTGTGGAAAAAGGTTTTTGAGATTATGCATGTTGCTGATGCTGAGAGAGTGGAACTACCTGCATACCAATTGAAGGGTGTCGCTAAAATCTGGTTTGACCAATGGAAGAAGAATAGAGCTGAGGGTGCACCGACTGTGAGCTGGGCTGTGTTTGAGGAGGCCTTCTTGGGGCGTTTCTTTCCCCGTGAACTGAGAGAGGCGAAGGTAAGGGAATTCCTCACTCTTAAGCATGAATCTATGAGTGTGCATGAGTACAGCCTCAAGTTCACCCAACTTTCCCATTATGCCCCTGAGATTTTTGCTGACATGAGGAGCGGGATGAGTCTGTTCGTTGCTGGGTTATCTCGTTTGTCAAGTAAGGAGGGCAAGGCAACTATGCTGATAGGGGATATGGACATTGCAAGACTTATGATCCATGTGCAACAGGTTGAGGAAGATAAGCTGAGGGATATAGAAGAGTTCCAAAATAAGAAGGCAAAGACATCAGGAAATGAGTTCGGACAGCAAAAGAGTAATGCGAACCGGTCATCCTTCCAACAGACCTGCTCCATCATCTGCTAGTACACCTGCACCAAGGAATAGAGGTGAGTTTAAGAATAATAATTCACAGACGTTCAGAGCTAGACCTGCACAGTCTCAAGGTAGTGTGGTACAAGGAGGTAATGGGACTCCTGCATGTGCTAAGTGTGGTAGGACCCACTCAGAAGTGTGTCGTGATGGCTCCACTATTTGTTTCAAGTGTGGTCAAAATGGTCACTTCATGAGAGAGTATCCAAAGAACAGGTAAGGTAGTTGTAATGGGGGCAATAGAGCCCAATTTTTTTTAGTTGCTCCACCAGACATAGCTGCACCTAGAGGGGCTACTTCAGGAACAGGCGGAGGAGCAAACCGTCTGTATGCTATCACTAGTCGTCAAGAGTAAGAGAATTCACCAGATGTTTTCACTGGTATGATCAAAGTCTTTTCTTTTGATGTTTATGCTTTGCTAGATCCAGGAGCGAGTCTATCTTTTGTGATTCCTTATATTGCCATGAATTTTGATATTCTTCCTGAGCAACTTCTTGAGCCCTTCAGTGTTTCTACACCTGTTGGTGATTCTATTCTATCTGAGAGAGTTTATCGTGATTGTACCATTTCGGTCAATCACAAGGACACGATGGCTGACTTAGTCGAGTTAGACATGGTAGATTTTGATGTTATTCTAGGTATGGACTGGCTTCATGCCTGTTATGCCTAAGTTGATTGTAGAACTCGAGTATTTAAGTTCCAGTTTCTTAATGAGCCAATTTTAGAGTGGAGGAGTAGTTCAGCAGTGCCTAAGGGGTCGTCTTATTTCGTACCTTAAAGTGAGAAAGTTAGTTTCCAAGGGGTGCATCGATCACTTAGTCCGAGTTAATGACTCTAGTGTTGAGACACCATCTATTCAGTCTGTTCCAGTTGTTAGTGAGTTTCCAGAGGTCTTTCTAGATAATCTTCCCAGAGTCCCTCCTGAGAGAGAAATAGACTTCGGTATAGATATCCTTCCTGATACTCGTCCTATATCTATTCCGCCATATAGAATGGCTCCAGCTGAGTTGAAAGAGGTAAAAGAGAAGTTGAAAGGCCTTCTTGAGAAAGGCTTTATTCGACCAAGTGTCTCACCTTGGGGAGCTCCGGTCTTATTTGTGAGGAAAAAAAATGGTTCTCTTAGAATGTGTATAGATTACTGTCAGTTGAACAAGGTTACTATCAAGAATAAGTATTCTCTTCTGAGAATTGATGATCTCTTCGATCAACTTCAGGCTGCCACTTATTTTTCTAAGATAGACCTCAGATCAGGCTATCATCAGTTGAGAGTAAGAGAAAGTGACATCGCTAAGACAACTTTCAGGACCCGCTATGGTCATTATGAGTTTCTGGTTATGTCTTTTGGCCTAACTAATGCTCCTGCAACATTCATGGATCTTATGAACAAAGTATTCAAGCCTTATCTAGATATGTTTGTTATCGTATTCATTGATGATATTCTAATTTATTCAAGGAATGAGGAAGATCATGCTAGTCATCTTAGAGTAGTTCTCCAAACTCTAAAGGATAAGGAGTTGTATGCTAAATTTTCCAAGTGGAAATTTTAGCTAGATTCTGTGGCATTCTTAGGCCACATCGTTTCTGGTGATCGTATTCGAGTTGACACTCAGAAGATTAAGGAAGTACAAAACTGGCCTAGACCCACGTCTCCAACTGATATTAGGAGTTTCTTGGTATTGGCTGGCTATTATAGAAGGTTTATCGAGGGGTTTTCATCTATTGCATCCCCATTGACTAAGTTGACTCAAAAAACAGTTAAGTTTCAATGGTTTGAAGCTTGTGAGAAAAGCTTTAAGGAATTGAAAACTAGGTTGACTACTACCCCAATGTTGACCTTACCAGAAGGTACGCAATGTTGTGTTGTGTATTGTGATGTGTCCAGAGTTTGATTGGGTTGTGTGTTGATGCAGAATGGCAAGGTTATAGCTTATGCCTCCAGAAAACTTAAGCTTCACGAGAGGAATTACCCAACCCATGATCTGGAGTTGGCTACTGTAATATTCGCTTTGAAAATATGGCATCACTATCTTTATGGTGTTCATGTGGATGTGTTCACCGATCACAAGAGTCTTCAGTATGTGTTTTGTAAGAAAAAGCTTAATCTCAGACATAGGAGGTCGTTGGAATTACTCAAGGATTATGACATGAGTATTCTCTATCACCCAGGTAAGGCTAATGTTGTTGCTGATGCCTTGAGCAGGTTGTCCATGGGTAGTACTTCCCATGTTGAGGAGGACAAGAAAAAGTTAGCAAGATATGTGCACAGACTTGCACGATTAGGGGTTCGGTTGATGGATTCCAACGAAGGAGGCGTAGTGGTGATGAATGGGGCTGAATCATCACTAGTGTCTGAAGTGAAAGAGAAACAAGACCAAGATCCTATTTTACTCGAATTGAAGGCAAATGTTCATAAGCAAAAAGTGATAAATTTTGAACAAGGGGGAGATGGTGTATTGAGGTATCAAGGTAGATTGTGTGTACCAACGGTGGATGAACTCCAAGAGAGGATCATAGAGGAAGCTCATAGCTCCAGATATTCTATCCATACGGGTTCTACAAAGATGTATCGCGACTTGAGAGAAGTCTATTGGTGGAGTAGCATGAAGAAGTGTATTGCTGAGTTCGTTGCTAAGTGCCCGAATTTCCAAGAAGTCAAGGTAGAGCACTAAAGGCCCGGTGGTATGGCTCAGAACATAGACCTTTCGGAATGGAAGTGGGAGATGATCAATATGGATTTCATTACATGTTTACCACTGTCTCGCAGGTAGCATGATTCGATTTGGGTGATTGTAGATCGAATGACTAAATCAACCCATTTCTTGTCAGTATAGACTACCGTTTCAGCAGAAGACTATGCTAATTAAGTTATATATTCAAGAGGTAGTTAGACTTCATGGAGTTCCTATGTCGATTATTTCAGATAGATGTGCACAATTTACTCCACAATTTTGGAAGTCATTCCAGAAAGGTTTAGGTTCGAAGGTTAATTTGAATACTGTTTTTCATCCTCAGACTGATGGTCAAGAGAGCGTACTATTCAGATTTTAGAAGATATATTGAGGTCTTGTGTAATTGATTTCAAAGGTAATTGGGATCATCACCTACGTCTCATAGAGTTTGCTTACAACAATAGTTATCACTTTAGGATCCAGATGGCTCCTTATGAGGGTCTTTATGTAAGAAGATGTAGATCTCCTATCGATTGTGTCACGACCCAGGGGTACCCCCTAGATGTAACAAGGCGTACAAGACCCCAAAAGGTGTCATACAAGCCCCTTAGCATATCATAACATAAAGCAATAGAAATGATGTGAAAATTTAAAACATTTTTCCATACAATCGAAGTCTTTTATAAAAAACGAGTGGAAGTCTATAACACTTGTCTCAATGCAATGCATGGATAAGACTCCATAATCTCACCCATACTGAGTACCAATTTAGGCCATCATATATACGATACTTCCTTGAAGTAACCTTGAATCATCATAAAAATACTCATTAGTTAGGGACTAGTCCCTCTATACCTATTGCCACTATTCATTAAAGGTACTTCTCTACTTAGTACAAGGCAAGTCATCACACATGAATGATTACTATTTATCAATTCAAAGCTACCAAGGAATAGCACCATACTAGGCTAGACCAAGCTACCATGGAAAACATACTATCATGCAAGTCCAAGCTATTCAAGGAAGGGTACTATTGCTCCATCCTAGCTACCAATGAAATTGTTTGGCCTAACCAAGTCATGCTACCACGCAAGCATTCTATGATACTAGTTCAAGCTAACCTTAGGAAGGGTATAATTTCTCAATCCAAGGCTACCATGAGATCTTCTACTCAAGCTACCATGAAATGGTCTTGGCTTACCAAGTCAAGCTATTCATGAAGGGATACTATATCACTACTTCAAGCTTCCTTAATTAACATACTACTTTGATTCATCTTAGGTGAGCAAACCTTTCAACCTAGAATCATACTATGTGAGAAGACCTTTCACATTCATACTATCATGCATTTATACTTTTGTAAGGTATATCATGTGGGTAAAGGCCTTCCACAACAATTCTATCTATTAGTCTACCAATTTCATGCAAACTAACTCATCATATTAGACTTCCACTAGAAGCCCTAACATACATCATTCATCATAGTAGCTTTACTCTCAAAGCCATATCAATCAACATTCATGACTACAAGCCCCACTCTCAAGGCAATACTTCTTACAATTATCATACATGCCTAGATCTAAAGACATTCAAATCACATGCTTCATTCTTAAGCAATTCTAATCATATATCATCATAAAGGCTCAATCTCAACATTTCTAATCATGATCCATCATATATACTTTTAATCTAATTCAATTCATGTCTACATCCTTTTACTCTCAAGCAATTACTACTCATGTCGTCAATCCTAGAAGATCATCTCTAAATCCTCAATTTTCCCTTTTAAGGCATAAACCCACATTACTTCAATTTCATCAATTAGACTAGGGTTAGACATGTAAACATGTAATTTCATCTTAAAAACATGATTTACTAATAATTCAATCATAAACAATCAATATCCACTCAATTGGATCCATAATCAACATAACCCACAATATTGGAAGGAACCCTAACTTGAATTGGGAATTTCATCTTCAGAATTGGGGAAAACTAGGGGACTCCATGGATGAATAAACTATCATACCTTGAATACAAAGCCTACCAAGCTTAAAACAATAGATACTTGACTTGACCTAGCTTGATCCTGTTCTTCTTCTTCTTCTTCACTTTCTAGAGAGAGAATATTTGAGAGGATGAACTTTGGGATTCTTTTGGGGTTTTGGAAATAATGACTTAATTGGGGTGGTTAAAGGGTTAAAATAGATTATATAGGTGTATAAAGTCTAGGTAAAACGACCTCACCTAATAACCACCTAAATAGGAATTTCCTAAAATGTCCCTCACTTGGCAGCCTGGTGCCAGGCACCACGACAGGCTTCATGAGCCATGGTCCACACCACTGGCCGTGGTCCTGCTCGTGGTCCATGTTCCAGTAGCTAGGCCACCTTGTCATGGCCTCCAAGAAATGAAGGCATCACCACGATCCTTCCCACGAGCCATGGTCTTCACCACTGGCTGTGAAGTGGCTCGTGAAGGTGAGCCAACATTGGGGCAGCCTTGGTGAGCTACTGCCTCACCACCACGGGTGGCACCACGAGTAGGGGTGGCCACCATGAGCTGTGAAGGCTCTCGTGGTCATGGGCAGTGCCTTGGCAAGCTAGGGGCAGCCTTGACCCTTGCCCTTTTTCCTTGGCTCTTGCCCTCTAGTCTTGACTTGTAGCCCTCTAACTTAGCCTTAGTTGTCCTACTCAACTACGTAGGGTTACAATATCTCCTCCTTGGGGACATTCTTCCTCGAATGATGATTCTAAACATCTATTAAAGAAAACAACTCTAGACTAGCAGCCCATCATGCATGCAACACATCTAAATGCACACAACCGAGGAGGAAAACTTCAACTTCAACTCCAAGCTAAACATACTCAATGCAACATAAGGAAGTAGGAACTTCATCTAACAACCCATTATGCATGAAATCTCATAACTATTCATGTCCAAGGAGGAACTACCATCTCCGAGCTAAAACATGCTCAACATACACTCATGGAGCTTATATGCAATCTATTCTCAAAGCATACATCTAATGAGGAACTCTCAACTCCGAGCTAAGACATGGTCATCTATTCATCTCATGAAGCCTATAGGCAACTCACACTCAATGCAACAACATAAGGAAAACAATCATGTGAACCCATTTTGTACATCACAAGCTTTCATGAACATGCATCACATAAGAAATCATGGAAACATCTAAACACACAATGACCTTGCTATCTAGGCACACCATCTCCCCCTTGGGAGGAAGCCTCAACGGACTATCTAAGCACCGTCTCTTCCAATTCTACTATGGTCGGATCCATACATTGCTTAACCTTCACATTTAACACATAGGACGATCCGAAACCATCCTAAACCATAACACTACCCTTGGTAGAGTCTACTAACCGAACATATCTAGGTATCATCTAAACACCCTACTCATAATGACCATACTTAAGATCAATCTTAAAAGAAACTACCTCTTTGAAGTTGGTCAACACTTGAACTTTTCTCCCTCACCTTACTAGGTGGTACATGCAACCCTCAAAGTCAATCTTCAAGACAAAACATAATCCAAATTTATGGCATAAACTTCCCCCTTCCACTCACGGATAGGCTCATTCGGGAACTAACAATTGACTATACGAGTTCTACAATCACATAGGAGCATAATAGGAGTCCAACCAAAACATCACATAAAGATAACATAAAAATCTAGCAAATCACAAACATCAATTAAGAAGCTATCAACATACCGGGATCCACATCGGGAGCATACTGTTGGTCACCTCTAGCTTGAAGTGCATAAAATCGGTTTTGCTTAGGAACATCTTTTCTTCCTTTAGCCTTTGCCTTAGGACAATTCCTCATTTTGTGACCACTTTCACCACAACTAAAGCAACCCTCTTTTCTGGCTAAACCCTCATGTCTCTTTCCACACCTAGCACAAGTAGGCCATAGGGACTCATTACCAATTTCAGGTGGCTTAGGGTTAGACACCCTCTCTTCCTTATACTTAGAAGCATTAGAAGAACCTTGTCCGGAAAACCTTTGTCGATTCCTAGAGCGACCATGTCCATCGGACCCATCATCAAAGGACTTATCATTATCCATTCTAGACCTCTTTTTCTCCTTAGATTTCTCTTCTTTGAGTTTTGACTCCTCCATTTGTTGGGCATACACTATAAGACATGAGATATCCATATCACCAACAAGCATTGCCGTATGACATTCTTTTTCTACTAAGTCGGACACTCCCATCATAAACTTATTCATCTTTGCCCTCAAATCCACCACTATAGCTGGAGCATACTTGGATAGTTGTGTAAATTTCAAGGAATACTCCTTAACACTCATGCTACCTTGCCTAAGGTTAATGAACTCTTGCATTTTAGCCTCCCTCAACTCTAGGGGAAAGAACCTATCAAGAAATGCCAATTTGAACACTTCCCACTCTATTGGACCCGCTCCTATTGATCTCTCATCTTTCCACTGATCATACCACACTTAAGCAACATCTTTCAATTGGTAAGCGGCTAACTCCGCTTTCTCTACCGAAGTCACCCCCATAATAGCAAGTACCTTATATACCTCATCTATAAACTCTTTAGGATCCTCTTCCACTTTGAAGCCATAAAATTCCAAAGGGTTCATCCTCATAATATCCCTCACTCTTAAAGTGGCCGTACCCATTGTTGGGTTCACCGGAGCTACCACATCCCTATTCACTTGTGCCGTCATGGCTTGAGCTAAAACTTGAAAAGCCTCCCTAAACTCCGCATGAGTAACATTCTTAACTAGAGGATCAACCAGAGCTTGAGGAGGAGCTTGTGGGGGAACCTCTTGATTCACATCATCTTTCTCATTCCTTCTAGCGAAAGCCCTTCGAGTAGTCATATCTTGTAGACCATCGAGTAAGGATTATGAGAAAGAAATTATAGAGCTAAGCTCCATGGCACGACTTAGAGAAGTGAAGAAGTGAGATTTCCTAATCATCTAATAGCTTCCTATTCATAAATGTGGCACGCTTCACACTTATGAACAAGACTCTACTAGACGTGGTTTTGAGACATCCTAGAATCATTCTAAACCTTGTGCTCTAATTACCAAGTTTGTCACAACCCAGGGGTACCCCCTAGATGTAACAAGGCGTACAAGACCCCAAGAGGTCTCATACAAGCCCCTTAGAATATCATAACATAAAGCAATAGAAATGATGCGGAAATTTAAAATATTTTTTCATACAATCGAAGTCTTTTATAAAAAATGAGCGGAAGTCTATAACACTTGTCTTAAACCATCTAGTACATGAAAATCTTTGGAACGTAGCCCATACAATAGTTCAAACATAAAAGAAAGACCTAAAGGAAATGGTGGTTATATCCTCGAATGCTATGAGGACTCACCAATCTTCAACTCCTTGCTCTACTAGGAGCCTAGCCACGAGAATGAAACTCAATATCGCCGGACCCTACATTTGATAAGAATGTAGGCAAAAGTATGCGTTAGTACAATAAATTACTAAATATGATAGATAGAATAACATCATAAGAGCATAACAACATATTAGAAAGCATAATCTCCAACATAGACATAATATAAGCATTAGTCAACATAAGGCATAATCCATAAACATAGGAAATACATCATGTTCATAAGCATAGTAAATCCTTATATCTTCATAACATAAGAGAACTACTTCATAAGTAACCTCAAAGCATCCCTGTGCAATGCATGGATAAGTTCCCATAATCTCACCCATACTAAGTACCACTTTTAGGCCATCATAATCATAGTTACCATCTTTTGATCTCATCCTTAGCTTAATTCTCATAGACAAGGGAACCTTCACCTTTAGTCAAACATATCAAGGAAGGAAACTATAGAAACAATCCAAGCTAAGCATACAACATATAAGAGAAACACTTCACAAGTAGCTTCAAGTCATACTTGTGCAATGCATGGATCAGACCCCATAATCTCACCCATACTAAGTACCACTTTAGGCCATCATACATTCGATACTTCCTTGAAGTAACCTTGAATCATCATAAAAATAATCATTAGTTAGGGACTAGTCCCTCTATACCTATTGCCACTATTCATTAAAGGTACTTCCCTACTTAGTACAAGGCAAGTCATCACACATGAATGATTACTATTTATCAATTCAAAGCTACCAAGGAATAGCACCATACTAGGCTAGACCAAGCTACCATGGAAAGCATACTATCATGCAAGTCCAAGCTATTCAAAGAAGGGTACTATTGCTCCATCCTAGCTACCAATGAAATTGTTTGGCCTAACCAAGTCATGCTACCATGAAAGCATTCTATGATACTAGTTCAAGCTAACCTTAGGAAGGGTATAATTTCTCAATCCAAGGCTACCATGAGATCTTCTACTCAAGCTACCATGAAATGGTCTTGTCTTACCAAGTCAAGCTATTCATGAAGGGATACTATATCACTATTTCAAGCTAGCTTAATTAAAATACTATTTTGATTCATCTTAGGTGAGTAAACCTTTCAACCTAGAATCATACTATGTGAGAAGACCTTTCACATTCATACTATCATGCATTCATACTTTTATAAGGTAGATCATGTGGGTAAAGGCCTTCTATAACAATTCTATCTATTAGTCTACCAATTTCATTCAAGCTAACTCATCATATTAGACTTCCTCTAAAAGCCCTAACATACATCATTCATCATAGTAGCTTTGCTCTCAAAGCCCTATCAATCAACATTCATGACTACAAGCCCTACTCTCAAGGCAATACTTCTTACAATCATCATACATGCCTAGATCTAAAGACATTGCAATCACATGATTCATTCTTAAGCAATTCTAATCATATATCATCAAAAAGGCTCAATCTCATAATTTCTAATCATGATCCATCATATATACTTTTAATCCAATTTAATTCATATCTAAATGCTTTTACTCTCAAGAAATTACTACTCATGTCATCAATCCTAGAAGATCATCTCTAAATCCTCAATTTCCCCTTTCAAAGCATAAGCCCACATTACTTCAATTTCATCAATTAGACTACGGTTAGGCATGTAAACATGTAATTTCATCTTAAAAACATGATTTACTACTAATTCAATCATAAACAATCAATATCCACTCAATTGGATCCATAATCAACATAACCCATAATATTGGAAGGAACCCTAACTTGAATTGGGTATTTCATCTTCACAATTGGGGAAAACTAGGGGACTCCATTGATGGAAGAATCCATGGATGAATAAGCTATCATACCTTGAATACAAAGCCTACCAATCTTGAAACAATGGAGACTTGACTTGACCTAGCTTGATCCTCTTCTTCTTTACTTTCTAGAGAGAGAATATTTTAGAGGATAAACTTTGGGATTCTTTTGGGGTTTTGGAAATAATGAGTTAATTGGGGTGGTTAAAGGGTTAAAATAGCCTATATAGGTGTATAAAGTCTAGGCAAAATGACCTCACCTAATAACCACCTAAATAGGAATTTCCTAAAATGTCCCTCACTTGGCAGCCTGGTGCCAGGCACCACGACAGGCTTCACAAGCCGTGGTCCACACCACTGGTCATGGTCCTGCTCGTAGTCCATGGTCCAGTAGCTAGGCCACCATGTCATGGCCTCCAAGAAATGAAGGCATCACCATGAGCCTTCCTACGAACCGTGGTCTTCACCACTGGCCGTGAAGTGGCTCGTGAAGTGAGCCAGCATTGGGGCAGCCTTAGTGAGCTACTGTATCACCACCACGGGTGGTACCACGAGTCATGGTGGCCACCACGAGTCGTGGTGGCCACCACGAGCCGTGAAGGCTCTCGTGGTCATGGGCAGTGCCTTGGCAAGCTAGGGGCAGCCTTGGCCCTTACCTTTTTGCCTTGGATCTTGCCTTCTAGTCTAGACTTGTAGCCCTCTAACTTAGCCCTAGTTGGCCTACTCAACTACGGGGTGTTACAGGATGGTTTGAGGTTGGTGAAGCTGGGTTGATAGGACCAGATTTGGTTCATCAAGCTATGGAGAAGGTGAAGATTATTCAAGAGAGGTTGAAAACAACTTAGAGTCGTTAGAAATCCTATACTGATGTTAGGAGAAGAGACTTAGAGTTTGAAGTAGATGATTGGGTTTACTTGAAGGTTTCACCCATGAAGGATGTTATGAGGTTATGCAAGAAGGGGAAGCTTAGTCCCCGGTATATTGGTCCTTACATAATATCCAAGAGGATCGGCAATGTAGCTTATGAGTTGGAGCTACCGTAAGAATTAGCAGCATTCCATCTGGTGTTTCACATTTCCATGTTGAAGAAGTGTATGGGCGATCCTTCACTAATTATACCGGTTGAATATATTGGTATTAAGGATAACTTATCTTATGAGGAGATTTCCGTTCAAATTCTAGATCGCCAGGTTCGCAAGTTGAGAACCAAGGAAGTAGCATCAGTCAAGGTCTTATGGAGAAATCAGTTTGTTGAGGAAGCTACTTGGGAGGCTGAGGAGGATATGAAGAAGAGATACCCACATCTCTTTGAGTCCGGGCAAATTCCAAATTAAGGTACTAATCCTTTTATTGGCATTTATTTTAGTTGAAATGTTGTGTTACTTTGCATATCAGGTGTTTGAGCTGGGTGTTGGTTTTACCACCCTTAGTCTACTTAGAGTAATTTCATTCGAGAACGAATGTTTTCAAAGGGGAGATATTGTAACATCACGCCTTAGAAAGAGCTAAGAATAGAAAGAACTAAATTGGAAATAAGCTAAATCTGAAAAATTTCAAGTTATGCTTAATTTATGAGTTTGGGTCAACTTCAAACGACCATAACTTTTAGTACAGGATGAGTAAGGTGGCCATTAAGATATCAAATTAAAGGTCTTGGAATCCTTTTTCCAACGCCATTGAGTTTGCTAATTTTTGAGCTCGTATGGGGGAGATATGACTGTTTGAAGTCAGGTTGTTCAATTAAGAAAAGTTACCTGAAAATATGAGGGGTATTTTGGTCTTTTCCTTACCCTTTCAAATTTAGGAATTTTTAGTAAATAATTAGGGGTCTAAACTGATTTGGTTCAGTTTTTCCAAATCAAAATACTCTTAGGGTTTTAGAAAAAAGTTCAAGAAAAGGAAAGAGAAGAAAAGAGGAGAAGATTCAAGTGTTCGTCAAGTTCTTGAGGTTTTCTTGCGGATTTTCGCCAAGAATTTGATCCCTAAGAGGTATGTGAGTTCTCATAGTGTTGGGTTCATTCACTCCCACCCCAATCATATTATTTTCAGTGCAATTTCGTTCTTGAAGTTGAAGAATTTGAGTTCTTGATTAGTGTTGTTGAAGTACCTTTTTCGTTCTTAAATTAGGATGGATTTGATGAGTTCTTGAGATAATCGTATTGAGTTTAAGAGTTGTTTTTGAGTAGATTCTCATATAATTGTATTGGGTAATTGAATCTAAGGAGAATTTTAGAAATAAATCGATCCTAGAGGAATTACGATAAGAAAATGAGAAGAAAAATTTGTCGAATTGAACTGGGGGAGGGGTGGCGCGGCGCGCCCCAGATGTGCCAGAGGGTCTGGGGAAGCGCGCCAGCAGTACGCCATTTTGGGGTCTCTGGACTTTAGGGGCTGGCACCCCGCACCAGAAGTGCGCCATTTTGGGGTCTCTAGACTTTAGGGGCTGGCACCCCGCACCAGCAGTGCGCCTGGATCGCCTGCCCCTACCCTTTTTCCATCGTTTAGCTCGTCTAAGTTCTCCTAAAGTATACCTTTACTCCCTATTGATTATAACTACTCTAAACTACTTCTAAACATCTATAAATCATTCATAAACATGAATCATAACTTTCAATCCATAAATTCAAATTCAAGATAGAGCTAAGAGTCAAGTCTTGAGAGTTTTTTCGAGTCCTTTGAGAAGTCTTTTGCAAACCTTTTAAACTTGTTTTAAGACTTGAAAATCTGAGTTTGAGGAAGAGTAGAGTTGCATTCATTTTCTTTAAAGTTTTATACGGGAACCAAATATTCCCAAGAGTAAATGTTTTCACATTTAAGCAAAGAGAAAACACCGATTTCTGAAAGAGTTTTCATAAGAAGTTCTGAGTACCATCTCTTTTAAGATAAATATTTTTGAGTAATAATCTCAAACCACAGAAAGAGTTATGTTTTTAAAAACATATGAGCTAGTATATTTTGGGAGTAGTATTGAGCACCGATATGGGGGATAGTTCATACAATTCACAGCCCCCGTAAACCATGTAGCCAACGTGGGTAGAAAGGGTCATACTTTTTAGATAATTCCTTAATTCTTTTTAGCATAGACTAGTGGATCCACTTAGTTAGTAGGTTCTATACCCTAAATATAGGAGAATTCTGGCAGCGTGGGCTAGACGTTGTATCATCACATAGCTCATAGTGATTGTTGTCCGTTAGAGAATCTCCTAATAGTTTTATTTTGTATTTTTGCATACAAACATAGTTTATATTGTATTTTTTAATACATTGAGTTGTTATCTACTGTTTTAAAGCTTTTCTTTATACTGTATTATTTCTATTACTTTATATTGAAATGAGGTTGAGTTGAGTTGAGACGAGGTAAGTATTTCTTCAGTTCCAGTTCAAGCTTATGTCATGTTTAGATTTCCCCTCACATGCTCATACATTCCATGTACTGACACCATTTGACCTGCATCTTTTATGATATAGATAGAGGTAACCAGGATCAGCATCCAATGCTTCGTTGATCCAGTCGAGTTCCAGAGTCATTTGGTGACCCTCCTCGCTTCCGGAGGATCCCTTTATTATGTTTTGTTATTCAGTTTTGTTAGGATGATCGGGGGTCTTGTCCCGACATCTCTCATAGTATTAGAGGCTTCATAGATAGATAGACATATTTCATGAGTCTTGTTCATTTTAGTTATTGATGTCTGAGACTTGAGTTGTCAATTTGGCTCGTGAATGTTTCTTTAAATATTCTGAGATAGTTATTTTGAGTTAAAGCTTTACTTTTAAAGTTATCTTATGTTGAGTAACTCTTCCGCTGAGAGTTAAGCCAGACCAAGGGTTCGCTTGGGGCCAACAATGGTTCTCGAGTGCCAGTCGCGTCCAGGGTGTAGGCTCAGAGCGTGACAAGTAGCTCGATACCTTTCCTGATGTGCCACCAGATTCACTTAGATAAGTGTATCGTGATTGGGCATACTTTTCTGGTAACTTTGTTCGAACTTGTGCACCGGTGTAACATGTGAATTCTCAGTCTGAATAGCTATCAGTGGTGTCGCATTGGTGTTTTCACATTCCACCACAACCAATGATGACACATATGTTTTTCCAGTTTCTATAGCAACTAATTGTGATTCATGCATTGTTGGCATTACAAAGTCATCCAGTGTAGGAGTCTTTTTATTCTTTTCCACAACCACAGAAACATCACCTAATAAATGATTCAATTCATCAAATGTGGATATTAAAATAGAGTTCTCTTTTTTAATAATAACCCTATTGACCACTAATTAAACAAAAGCTTACCCGTGGTATCAGACAAATGTTGATTAACAGAATCAACATGAACATGATATTCATCAAAACAATCATGCATAGGTTCATCTTGAACACCACACCTTTCTTTACTTAGGTCCTCAAATACTACTTTAATATTCTCAAAAGACTATGAACTATAAATAAATTAGAATTGTAAAGGGACAATAATCTTACACCCACAAAACTTAAAAAACAGATTTATATACCAACACAATAAGTACAAGAAATTTGACTAGATGACTAACAAATTACAAAAGAAGCTTTGATACCATCAATACTTTGTCTGATCAAACACACTAAAAAACTATATACATATATATAAGATAAGAACAATTACACCAACAAAGAAAAATGAAAAGTAGTATTCTACTGTAATTTGACTTGACACCAACAAAATATTAATCACAGAGCTATTTACAAACAAAAAATATAACTGAAACCTGAATTGATCTAAAACAAAATACAAGCATTGCTTTGATACCATCAACACTCTCTTGATACTATATCATTTGATATAAAAAAATATTATATTGTATACTAACATAGCAACCAAATATATTATGCGATGCCACACAGTAGACTAAACAAGTAACATTAATAATATTACCAAAAAATATGAAAAATAGTATTCTGCTGGCTTCTAGCTTGACACCAACACATATAACTTGACACCTGTGAACACCTAATTTTTGATCAAATCTAAAATTTTACACCTTTAAATATTTATTTTGGATTTAAATTAGAAATTTTTATGTTTATCTTATTTTTATAAGTTCATTTTAAAATATTTAAAAACTAAAAACACGAGTTACATTATTAATGTAAGTTTTGTCATTAACCACAGGATCTAGGGGTATGGCGGTAGTCCGCCAAGCCGCCCAGACTAAGGTCATTAAATACCCTTATTAGATGAATAAGAATCGAAATATGCAAGATCTTGTTATAGACTGATAGTTGTATAGTAAATTTTACCCGAGCAAAGGGTCTGTCCAACAGTAATACATACTTTTATTGAGCTCGTGTCCAGCAGTTCTAACTGTTTACGACCTTTGGCGCCCTTTACTCCACGGGCTTTTGCGGTCAGACAGCTTGGTAGGCGAACCAATAAGAGTAGTATTATGTCGACTGTACCACCATCTCAGAACCAAGCTAAGAAGCTATATCATGATCCTTTATATTTTGATAAAGTCTAGAAGTTGTAGGATCAATTTTCATCAATTTTTCCCAAAAATTATCGTAGAAAGATCGGTATAGGCAGGGAATATTATCGTCTGTGTAGCCGAGTTCAGGAGTCCATTTATGGATCCAAGGGATGGAAAATTCAAGAAAGAAATAGATTTGATCTATTTTTTCTAGGCAACAGATATGATCTACATGGTATATCTCATTAAGTTGAGGGGATATTTTTGTCCATTTTTTGTATAACTCTAAGAATGGACTCGGAAATATTTTAATAGTTGGTCCAGGGTATGACCACCAATTTAAAAACCAATTAGGAATTGGTCTGGTGAATACTTTAGTACATACCTTTATAAACCAAGTATGTTTATGTCGTTCGTTATTATAATAAAGAACCTTGGAGAAGGCTTGGATATAATCCCAGTATGTAACACTCATGCGAGTTTGATTAAGACTTATCTGTCTTTCTTTCATGGTGGGGAGTCCCCAATCTTCAACAGATATAATCTGTTTGATTATGGTTTTTGAGAAATTATAAAATCTCGCATCAGTGTTATGACATGAAAAATGATTAATTTCAGCACTTCCAGTGCTTATAAGAATAGTCTCGTAATATGAACGAGTTTTATGAGCTTCTCCCGGATAATATAATCCGTTGATCAAATATCTTTGAAGAATTTCCCATGGGTTTTCTTTTCTCTGAATATCAGAGTTTTCAACAAGAAATATTATTTCCTGATTGTTTATCTTTTCATAAGACCTGACATCGTCATTGTCTGTATCTTTAGTGATTGAAGTAAAAGTATCTTTTTACTTTTGGGATGCCAAGAATGCCTGCAGTTGTCCATATAATGGACTACTTTCTGGAATATCATCCAAATGAATTGAGGACGATGATGATTCATCGATTTTTGAGTTTATCAAGCTCTTTTTTCCATGCTGTATTATAATCTTTGATGAGGAGTCGTATGACGATCCTTTTGAATATGATCTATTGGAAGAATCGTATGACGATCCTTGTGAATATGATCTCCCCAGGGATGATCTTCCCCCTCTTCCTTGGCTTCTTACTCTAGACCACGGTGGGTCTGTCATACTGCAAACATAACATGTTTTCATGTTAATCTGAAAAATAATCAGGATAATCGAAGAAATTTTCTCTAGGTATTTTTTTCGTAATCATTGATATAGCCTTCATTATGAACGTAGGTGACATAATCATCATCAATAATAGATTCAATAATCTTATGAATTATGAGGCTTTGAATTTCTGTTGGAAAGGGCATTATTTTTAAAATAGTGATTAATTCCTTTTCACTAAAGAATGAAGTGTAAAAATTGTGCATCATTTTAAATATTCAAGGGATAAGAAATCAGGAAAGGAGTTATCAGTTCCCTTTTTATAATGGATTTCGAAATCAAAAGGGGCTAATTGAGCTTGCCACCTGGCGAATATTAACTTTGAAGCATCATGCTTAAAATCTTTGTCAAACATATATTTGACAGCTTGAGCATCCGTTTTTATTAAAAACTTTTGGTTGTATAAATCGTCTTGGAATTTCAGAACACATTTGACTATAGTCAACATTTCATGTGCTACCGTTGCATATTTTTTCTGAGCATCGGTCCATTTACCTGAATGAAATCTTATAATATATTCAC